>JAGVSL010000316.1:0-22197 GCA_022494535.1 Himalopsyche phryganea
GCCCGCCGCTGTATGGAATAACTTACAAAATAAAATGACACAGTGCGAAAATGGCACCAAAACGCACCACCTGCAAGGCGCACAGTGAGAGCGAGTAGCAAGCTATATATATCTGACGATTCGCTTTTATACAAAGGTCTAACAGCATATCTTATCATAGAGTTTCGCTTCGAGACGAGCGCACACAGCGTAAAAACAATGCGAAATCGTATGCAGCTAAGCAGTTTTGAGAGTGCTTTAGGCCTGCGTAGGCACTGCTGCGCACCTGGTCATCGCACTCTTAGTGCAGGCGGGTGCACTGCGTGTACGCCAGGGTTATCAGTTAGCTTCGCAGGGTGACAACCTTGAGGATCGCCCGCAGCTGTATGCAATAACTTACATACTAAAATGACACAGTGCAAAAATGGCGCCAAAACGCACCACCTGCAAGGCACACAGTGAGAGCGAGTAGCTAGCTATATATGTCTGACGATTCGCTTTTATACAAAGGTCTAACAGCATATCTTATCATAGAGTTTCGCTTCGAGACGAGCGCACACAGCGTCATAAAACAATGCGAAATCGTATGCAGCTAAGCAGTTTTGAGAGTGCTTTAGGCCTGCGTAGGCACTGCTGCGCACCTGGTCATCGCACTCTTAGTGCAGGCGGGTGCACTGCGTGTACGCCAGGGTTATCAGTTAGCTTCGCAGGGTGACAACCCTTGCGATCGCCCGCAGCTGTATGGAATAACTTACATACTTAAATGACACAGTGCGAAAATGGCACCAAAACGCACCACCTGCAAGGCGCACAGTGAGAGCGAGTAGCTAGCTATATATGTCTGAAGATTCACTTTTGCGCAGGGCTGAAACAGCAGATCACATCATAGAGAGTCGCTTCGAGACGAGCGCACACAGCGCGATGTAACAATGCGAAATCGTATGCAGCTAAGCAGTTTTGACAGTGCTTCAGGCCTGCGTAGGCATTGCTGCGCACCTGGTCATCGCGCTCTTAGTGCAGGCAGGTGCACTGCGTGTACGCCAGGGTTACCAGTTAGCTTCGCAGGGTGACGACCTTGAGGATCGCCCGCAGCTGTATGGAATAACTTACATACTAAAATGACACAGTGCAAAAATGGCGCCAAAACGCACCACCTGTAAGGCGCACAGTGAGAGCGAGTTATATATGTCTGACGATTCGCTTTTATACAAAGGTCTAACAGCATATCTTATCATAGAGTTTCGCTTCGAGACGAGCGCACACAGCGTCATAAAACAATGCGAAATCGTATGCAGCTAGACAGTTTTGAGAGTGCTTCAGGCCTGCGTAGGCAGTGCTGCGCACCTGGTCATCGCAGTCTAATGGCATGCGGGTGCACTGCGTGTACGCCAGGGTAACCAGTTAGCTTCGCAGGGTGACGACCTTGAGGATCGCCTGCAGCTATATGGAATAACTTACATACTAAAATGACACAGTGCAAAAATGGCGCCAAAACGCACCACCTGCAAGGCGCACAGTGAGAGCGAGTAACTAGCTTTATATGTCTTACGATTCGCTTATATACAAAGGTCTTACAGCATATCTTATCATAGAGTTTCGCTTCGAGACGAGCGCACACAGCGTCATGTAACAATGCGAAATCGTATGCAGCTATGCAGTTTTGAGAGTGCTTTAGGCCTGCGTAGGCACTGCTGCGCACCTGGTCATCGCACTCTAAGTGCAGGCGGGTGCACTGCGTGTACGCCAGGGTTACCAGTAAGCTTCGCAGGGTGACGACCTTGAGGATCGCCCGCAGCTGTATGGAATAACTAACATACTTAAATGACACAGTGCGAAAATTGCGCCAAAACGCACCACCTGCAAGGCGCACAGTGAGCGCGAGTAGCTAGCTTTATATATCTGACGATTCGCTTTTATACAAAGGTTTAACAGCATATCTTATCATAGAGTTTCGCTTCGAGACGAGCGCACACAGCGTCATAAAACAATGCGAAATCGTATTCAGCTAAGCAGTTTTGAGAGTGCTTTAGGCCTGCGTAGGCACTGCTGCGCACCTGGTCATCGCACTCTAAGTGCAGGCGGGTGCACTGCGTGTACGCCAGGGTTATCAGTTAGCTTCGCAGGGTGACAACCTTGAGGATCGCCCGCAGCTGTATGGAATAACTTACATACTAAAATGACACAGTGCGAAAATGGCACCAAAACGCACCACCTGCAAGGCGCAAAGTGAGAGCGAGTAGCTAGCTATATATGTCTGAAGATTAACTTTTGCGCAGGGGTGAAACAGCAGATCACATCATAGAGATTCGCTTCGAGACGAGCGCACACAGCGCGATGTAACAATGCGAAATCGTATGCAGCTAAGCAGTTTTGACAGTGCTTTAGGCCTGCGTAGGCATTGCTGCGCACCTGGTCATCGCGCTCTTAGTGCAGGCGGGTGCACTGCGTGTACGCCAGGGTTACCAGTTAGCTTCGCAGGGTGACGACCTTGAGGATCGCCCGCAGCTGTATGGAATAACTTACATACTAAAATGACACAGTGCAAAAATGGCGCCAAAACGCACCATCTGTAAGGCGCACAGTGAGAGCGAGTAGCTAGCTATATATGTCTGACGATTCGCTTTTATACAAAGGTCTAACAGCATATCTTATCATAGAGTTTCGCTTCGAGACGAGCGCACACAGCGTCATGTAACAATGCGAAATCGTATGCAGCTAAGCAGTTTTGAGAGTGCTTCAGGCCTGCGTAGGCACTGCTGCGCACCTGGTCATCGCACTTTTAGTGCAGGCGGGTGCACTGCGTGTACGCCAGGGTTACCAGTAAGCTTCGCAGGGTGACGACCTTGAGGATCGCCCGCAGCTGTATGGAATAACTTACATACTAAAATGACACAGTGCGAAAATTGCGCCAAAACGCACCACCTGCAAGGCGCACAGTGAGAGCGAGTAGCTAGCTATATATGTCTGACGATTCGCTTTTATACAAAGGTCTAACAGCATAACTTATCATAGAGTTTCGCTTCGAGACGAGCGCACACAGCGTCATAAAACAATGCGAAATCGTATTCAGCTAAGCAGTTTTGAGAGTGCTTTAGGCCTGCGTAGGCACTGCTGCGCACCTGGTCATCGCACTCTAAGTGCAGGCGGGTGCACTGCGTGTACGCCAGGGTTATAAGTTAGCTTCGCAGGGTGACAACCTTGAGGATCGCCCGCCGCTGTATGGAATAACTTACAAAATAAAATGACACAGTGCGAAAATGGCACCAAAACGCACCACCTGCAAGGCGCACAGTGAGAGCGAGTAGCAAGCTATATATGTCTGACGATTCGCTTTTATACAAAGGTCTAACAGCATATCTTATCATAGAGTTTCGCTTCGAGACGAGCGCACACAGCGTCATAAAACAATGCGAAATCGTATGCAGCTATGCAGTTTTGAGAGTGCTTTAGGCCTGCGTAGGCACTGCTGCGCACCTGGTCATCGCACTCTTAGTGCAGGCGGGTGCACTGCGTGTACGCCAGGGTTATCAGTTAGCTTCGCAGGGTGACAACCTTGAGGATCGCCCGCAGCTGTATGCAATAACTTACATACTAAAATGACACAGTGCAAAAATGGCGCCAAAACGCACCACCTGCAAGGCACACAGTGAGAGCGAGTAGCTAGCTATATATGTCTGACGATTCGCTTTTATACAAAGGTCTAACAGCATATCTTATCATAGAGTTTCGCTTCGAGACGAGCGCACACAGCGTCATAAAACAATGCGAAATCGTATGCAGCTAAGCAGTTTTGAGAGTGCTTTAGGCCTGCGTAGGCACTGCTGCGCACCTGGTCATCGCACTCTTAGTGCAGGCGGGTGCACTGCGTGTACGCCAGGGTTATCAGTTAGCTTCGCAGGGTGACAACCTTGAGGATCGCCCGCAGCTGTATGGAATAACTTACATACTTAAATGACACAGTGCGAAAATGGCACCAAAACGCACCACCTGCAAGGCGCACAGTGAGAGCGAGTAGCTAGCTATATATGTCTGAAGATTCACTTTTGCGCAGGGCTGAAACAGCAGATCACATCATAGAGATTCGCTTCGAGACGAGCGCACACAGCGCGATGTAACAATGCGAAATCGTATGCAGCTAAGCAGTTTTGACAGTGCTTCAGGCCTGCGTAGGCATTGCTGCGCACCTGGTCATCGCGCTCTTAGTGCAGGCAGGTGCACTGCGTGTACGCCAGGGTTACCAGTTAGCTTCGCAGGGTGACGACCTTGAGGATCGCCCGCAGCTGTATGGAATAACTTACATACTAAAATGACACAGTGCAAAAATGGCGCCAAAACGCACCACCGTTAAGGCGCACAGTGAGAGCGAGTTATATATGTCTGACGATTCGCTTTTATACAAAGGTCTAACAGCATATCTTATCATAGAGTTTCGCTTCGAGACGAGCGCACACAGCGTCATAAAACAATGCGAAATCGTATGCAGCTAGACAGTTTTGAGAGTGCTTCAGGCCTGCGTAGGCAGTGCTGCGCACCTGGTCATCGCAGTCTAATGGCATGCGGGTGCACTGCGTGTACGCCAGGGTAACCAGTTAGCTTCGCAGGGTGACGACCTTGAGGATCGCCTGCAGCTATATGGAATAACTTACATACTAAAATGACACAGTGCAAAAATGGCGCCAAAACGCACCACCTGCAAGGCGCACAGTGAGAGCGAGTAACTAGCTTTATATGTCTTACGATTCGCTTATATACAAAGGTCTTACAGCATATCTTATCATAGAGTTTCGCTTCGAGACGAGCGCACACAGCGTCATGTAACAATGCGAAATCGTATGCAGCTATGCAGTTTTGAGAGTGCTTTAGGCCTGCGTAGGCACTGCTGCGCACCTGGTCATCGCACTCTAAGTGCAGGCGGGTGCACTGCGTGTACGCCAGGGTTACCAGTAAGCTTCGCAGGGTGACGACCTTGAGGATCGCCCGCAGCTGTATGGAATAACTAACATACTTAAATGACACAGTGCGAAAATTGCGCCAAAACGCACCACCTGCAAGGCGCAAAGTGAGAGCGAGTAGCTAGCTATATATGTCTGAAGATTCACTTTTGCGCAGGGGTGAAAGAGCAGATCACATCATAAAGATTCGCTTCGAGACGAACGCACACAGCGCGATGTAACAATGCGAAATCGTATGCAGCTAAGCAGTTTTGACAGTGCTTCAGGCCTGCGTAGGCATTGCTGCGCACCTGGTCATCGCGCTCTTAGTGCAGGCGGGTGCACTGCGTGTACGCCAGGGTAACCAGTAAGCTTCGCAGGGTGACGACCTTGAGGATCGCCCGCAGCTGTATGGAATAACTTACATACTAAAATGACACAGTGCAAAAATGGCGCCAAAACGCACCACCTGTAAGGCGCACAGTGAGAGCGAGTAGCTAGCTATATATGTCTGACGATTCGCTTTTATACAAAGGTCTAACAGCATATCTTATCAAAGAGTTTCGCTTCGAGACGAGCGCACACAGCGTCATAAAACAATGCGAAATCGTATGCAGCTAAGCAGTTTTGAGAGTGCTTTAGGCCTGCGTAGGCACTGCTGCGCACCTGGTCGGTCATCGCACTCTAAGTGCAGGCGGGTGCACTGAGTGTACGCCAGGGTTATAAGTTAGCTTCGCAGGGTGACAACCTTGAGGATCGCCCGCAGCTGTATGGAATAACTTACAAAATAAAATGACACAGTGCGAAAATGGCACCAAAACGCACCACCTGCAAGGCGCACAGTGAGAGCGAGTAGCTAGCTATATATGTCTGAAGATTCACTTTTGCGCAGGGGTGAAACAGCAGATCACATCATAGAGTTTCGCTTCGAGACGAGCGCACACAGCGCCATGTAACAATGCGAAATCGTATGCAGCTAGACAGTTTTGAGAGTGCTTCAGGCCTGCGTAGGCTGTGCTGCGCACCTGGTCATCGCACTCTTATGGCAGGCGGGTGCACTGCGTGTACGCTAGGGTTACCAGTAAGCTTCGCAGGGTGACGACCTTGAGGATCGCCCGCAGCTGTATGGAATAACTTACATACTAAAAATGACACAGTGCGAAAATTGCGCCAAAACGCACCACCTGCAAGGCGCACAGTGAGAGCGAGTAGCTAGCTATATATATCTGACGATTCGCTTTTATACAAAGGTTTAACAGCATATCTTATCATAGAGTTTCGCTTCGAGACGAGCGCACACAGCGTCATAAAACAATGCGAAATCGTATGCAGCTAAGCAGTTTTGAGAGTGCTTTAGGCCTGCGTAGGCACTGCTGCGCACCTGGTCATCGCACTCTAAGTGCAGGCGGGTACTGCGTGAACGCCAGGGTTAATAGTTAGCTTCGCAGGGTGACGACCTTGAGGATCGCCCGCAGCTGTATGGAATAACTTACATACTAAAATGACACAGTGCAAAAATGGCGCCAAAACGCACCACCTGCAAGGCGCACAGTGAGAGCGAGTAGCTAGCTATATATGTCTGACGATTCGCTTTTATACAAAGGTCTAACAGCATATCTTATCATAGAGTTTCGCTTCGAGACGAGCGCACACAGCGTCATAAAACAATGCGAAATCGTATGCAGCTAAGCAGTTTTGAGAGTGCTTTAGGCCTGCGTAGGCAATGCTGCGCACCTGGTCATCGCACTCTAAGTGCAGGCGGGTGCACTGCGTGTACGCCAGGGTTATCAGTTAGCTTCGCAGGGTGAAAACCTTGAGGATCGCCCGCAGCTGTATGGAATAACTTACATACTAAAATGACACAGTGCGAAAATGGCACCAAAACGCACCATCTGCAAGGCCCACAGTGAGAGCGAGTAGCTAGCTATATATGTCTGAAGATTCACTTTTGCGCAGGGGTGAAACAGCAGATCACATCATAGAGATTCGCTTCGAGACGAGCGCACACAGCGCGATCTAACAATGCGAAATCGTATGCAGCTAAGCAGTTTTGACAGTGCTTTAGGCCTGCGTAGGCATTGCTGCGCACCTGGTCATCGCGCTCTTAGTGCAGGCGGGTGCACTGCGTGTACGCCAGGGTTACCAGTTAGCTTCGCAGGGTGACGACCTTGAGGATCGCCCGCAGCTGTATGGAATAACTTACATACTAAAATGACACAGTGCAAAAATGGCGCCAAAACGCTCCATCTGTAAGGCGCACAGTGAGAGCGAGTAGCTAGCTATATATGTCTGACGATTCGCTTTTATACAAAGGTCTAACAGCATATCTTATCATAGAGTTTCGCTTCGAGACGAGCGCACACAGCGTCATGTAACAATGCGAAATCGTATGCAGTTAAGCAGTTTTGAGAGTTCTTCAGGCCTGCGTAGGCACTGCTGCGCACCTGGTCATCGCACTCTTAGTGCAGGCGGGTGCACTGCGTGTACGCCAGGGTTACCAGTAAGCTTCGCAGGGTGACGACCTTGAGGATCGCCCGCAGCTGTATGGAATTACTTACATACTAAAATGACACAGTGCGAAAATTGCGCCAAAACGCACCACCTGCAAGGCGCACAGTGAGAGCGAGTAGCAAGCTATATATATCTGACGATTCGCTTTTATACAAAGGTCTAACAGCATATCTTATCATATAGTTTCGCTTCGAGACGAGCGCACACAGCGTCATAAAACAATGCGAAATCGTATGCAGCTAAGCAGTTTTGAGAGTGCTTTAGGCCTGCGTAGGCACAGCTGCGCACCTGATCATCGCACTCTAAGTGCAGGCGGGTGCACTGCGTGTAGGCCAGGGTAACCAGTTAGCTTCGCAGGGTGACGACCTTGAGGATCGCCCGCAGCTGTATGGAATAACTTACATACTAAAATGACACAGTGCAAAAGAGCGCCAAAACGCACCACCTGCAAGGCGCACAGTGAGAGCGAGTAGCTAGCTTTATATGTCTGAGGATTCGCTTTTATACAAAGGTCTTACAGCATATCTTATCATAGAGTTTCGCTTCGAGACGAGCGCACACAGCGTCATAAAACAATGCGAAATCGTATCCAGCTCAGCAGTTTTTAGAGTGCTTTAGGCCTGCGTAGGCACTGCTGCGCACCTGGTCATCGCACTCTAAGTGCAGGCGGGTGCACTGCGTGTACGCCAGGGTTATCAGTTAGCTTCGCAGGGTGAAAACCTTGAGGATCGCCCGCAGCTGTATGGAATAACTTACATACTAAAATGACACAGTGCGAAAATGGCACCAAAACGCACCATCTGCAAGGCCCACAGTGAGAGCGAGTAGCTAGCTATATATGTCTGAAGATTCACTTTTATGCAGGGGTGAAACAGCAGATCACATCATAGAGATTCGCTTCGAGACGAGCGCACACAGCGCGATGTAACAATGCGAAATCGTATGCAGCTAAGCAGTTTTGACAGTACTTTAGGCCTGCGTAGGCATTGCTGCGCACCTGGTCATCGCGCTCTTAGTGCAGGCGGTGCACTGCGTGTACGCCAGGGTTACCAGTTAGCTTCGCAGGGTGACGACCTTGAGGATCGCCCGCAGCTGTATGGAATAACTTACATACTAAAATGACACAGTGCAAAAATGGCGCCAAAACGCTCCATCTGTAAGGCGCACCAGTGAGAGCGAGTAGCTAGCTATATATGTCTGACGATTCGCTTTTATACAAAGGTCTAACAGCATATCTTATCATAGAGTTTCGCTTCGAGACGAGCGCACACAGCGTCATGTAACAATGCGAAATCGTATGCAGCTAAGCAGTTTTGAGAGTGTTCTTCAGGCCTGCGTAGGCACTGCTGCGCACCTGGTCATCGCACTCTTAGTGCAGGCGGGTGCACTGCGTGTACGCCAGGGTTACCAGTAAGCTTCGCAGGGTGACGACCTTGAGGATCGCCCGCAGCTGTATGGAATTACTTACATACTAAAATGACACAGTGCGAAAATTGCGCCAAACGCACCACCTGCAAGGCGCACAGTGAGAGCGAGTAGTAAGTTATATATATCTGACGATTCGCTTTTATACAAAGGTCTAACAGCATATCTTATCATATAGTTTCGCTTCGAGACGAGCGCACACAGCGTCATAAAACAATGCGAAATCGTATGCAGCTAAGCAGTTTTGAGAGTGCTTTAGGCCTGCGTAGGCACAGCTGCGCACCTGATCATCGCACTCTAAGTGCAGGCGGGTGCACTGCGTGTACGCCAGGGTAACCAGTTAGCTTCGCAGGGTGACGACCTTGAGGATCGCCCGCAGCTGTATGGAATAACTTACATACTAAAATGACACAGTGCAAAAGAGCGCCAAAACGCACCACCTGCAAGGCGCACAGTGAGAGCGAGTAGCTAGCTTTATATGTCTGACGATTCGCTTTTATACAAAGGTCTAACAGCATATCTTATCATAGAGTTTCGCTTCGAGACGAGCGCACACAGCGTCATAAAACAATGCGAAATCGTATCCAGCTCAGCAGTTTTTAGAGTGCTTTAGGCCTGCGTAGGCACTGCTGCGCACCTGGTCATCGCACTCTAAGTGCAGGCGGGTGCACTGCGTGTACGCCAGGGTAACCAGTTAGCTTCGCAGGGTGACGACCTTGAGGATCGCCCGCAGCTGTATGGAATAACTTACATACTAAAATGACACAGTGCGAAAATGGCACCAAAACGCACCATCTGCAAGGCCCACAGTGAGAGCGAGTAGCTAGCTATATATGTCTGAAGATTCACTTTTGCGCAGGGGTGAAACAGCAGATCACATCATAGAGATTCGCTTCGAGACGAGCGCACACAGCGCGATGTAACAATGCGAAATCGTATGCAGCTAAGCAGTTTTGACAGTGCTTTAGGCCTGCGTAGGCATTGCTGCGCACCTGGTCATCGCGCTCTTAGTGCAGGCGGGTGCACTGCGTGTACGCCAGGGTTACCAGTTAGCTTCGCAGGGTGACGACCTTGAGGATCGCCCGCAGCTGTATGGAATAACTTACATACTAAAATGACACAGTGCAAAAATGGCGCCAAAACGCTCCATCTGTAAGGCGCACAGTGAGAGCGAGTAGCTAGCTATATATGTCTGACGATTCGCTTTTATACAAAGGTCTAACAGCATATCTTATCATAGAGTTTCGCTTCGAGACGAGCGCACACAGCGTCATGTAACAATGCGAAATCGTATGCAGTTAAGCAGTTTTGAGAGTTCTTCAGGCCTGCGTAGGCACTGCTGCGCACCTGGTCATCGCACTCTTAGTGCAGGCGGGTGCACTGCGTGTACGCCAGGGTTACCAGTAAGCTTCGCAGGGTGACGACCTTGAGGATCGCCCGCAGCTGTATGGAATTACTTACATACTAAAATGACACAGTGCGAAAATTGCGCCAAAACGCACCACCTGCAAGGCGCACAGTGAGAGCGAGTAGCAAGCTATATATATCTGACGATTCGCTTTTATACAAAGGTCTAACAGCATATCTTATCATATAGTTTCGCTTCGAGACGAGCGCACACAGCGTCATAAAACAATGCGAAATCGTATGCAGCTAAGCAGTTTTGAGAGTGCTTTAGGCCTGCGTAGGCACAGCTGCGCACCTGATCATCGCACTCTAAGTGCAGGCGGGTGCACTGCGTGTAGGCCAGGGTAACCAGTATATGACGATTCGCTTTTATACAAAGGTCTAACAGCATATCTTATCATAGAGTTTCGCTTCGAGACGAGCGCACACAGCGTCATAAAACAATGCGAAATCGTATCCAGCTCAGCAGTTTTTAGAGTGCTTTAGGCCTGCGTAGGCACTGCTGCGCACCTGGTCATCGCACTCTAAGTGCAGGCGGGTGCACTGCGTGTACGCCAGGGTAACCAGTTAGCTTCGCAGGGTGACGACCTTGAGGATCGCCCGCAGCTGTATGGAATAACTTACATACTAAAATGACACAGTGCAAAAATGGCGCCAAAACGCACCACCTGCAAGGCGCACAGTGAGAGCGAGTAGCTAGCTATATATGTCTGACGATTGAAACAGCATATTTTATCATAGAGATTCGCTTCGGGGTCTACACAGCGAAATCGTATCCAGCAAAGAGTTTTTCGCTTTAGGCCTCGTAGGCAGACTGGTCAGCGCTCTTAGTGCACACAGCGCCAGGGTTACCAGTTAGCTTCGCAGGGTGACGACCTTGAGGAATCGTATGCAGCTGCAAAAATGGCGCCAAAAGCTCATCTGTAAGTTTTGAGCGAGTAGCTAGCTATATATGCCTGCGTAGGCTTTTATACAAAGGTCTAACAGCATATCTTATCATAGAGTTTCGCTTCGAGACGAGCGCACACAGCGTCATAAAACAATGCGAAATCGTATGCAGTTAAAGCAGTTTTGAGAGTTCTTCAGGCCTGCGTGGCACTGCTGCGCACCTGGTCATCGCAGTTAGTGCAGGCGTTGCGTGAACGCCAGGGGTACCAGAAGCTTCGCAGGGTGACGACCTTGAGGATCGCCCGCAGCTGTATGGAATAACTTACATACTAAAATGACACAGTGCGAAAATGGCACCAAAACGCACCATCTGCAAGGCGCACAGTGAGAGCGAGTAGCAAGCTATATATATCTGACGATTCGCTTTTATACAAAGGTCTAACAGCATATCTTATCATAGAGTTTCGCTTCGAGACGAGCGCACACAGCGTCATGTAACAATGCGAAATCGTATGCAGCTAAGCAGTTTTGAGAGTGCTTTAGGCCTGCGTAGGCTGTGCTGCGCACCTGGTCATCGCACTCTTAGTGCAGGCGGTGCACTGCGTGTACGCTAGGGTTACCAGTTAGCTTCGCAGGGTGACGACCTTGAGGGATCGCCCGCAGCTGTATGGAATAACTTACATACTAAAATGACACAGTGCAAAATGGCGCCAAAACGCACCACCTGCAAGGCGCACAGTGAGAGCGAGTAGCTAGCTATATATCTGACGATTCGCTTTTAATACAAAGGGTTTAACAGCATATCTTATCATAGAGTTTCGCTTCGAGACGAGCGCACACAGCGTCATAAAACAATGCGAAATCGTATGCAGCTAAGCAGTTTTAGAGTGCTTTAGGCCTGCGTAGGCACTGCTGCGCACCTGGTCATCGCACTCTAAGTGCAGGCGGGTGCACTGCGTGTACGCCCGGGGTAACCAGGTGCTTCGCAGGGTGACGACCTTGAGGATCGCCCGCAGCTGTATGGAATAACTTTCATACTTAAATGACACAGTGCAAAAAATGGCGCCAAAACGCACCACCTGCAAAGGCGCACAGTGAGCAGAGTAGCTAGCTATATATGTCTGACGATTCGCTTTTATACAAAGGTCTAACAGCATATCTTATCATAGAGTTTCGCTTCGAGACGAAACACAGCGTCATAAAACAATGCGAAATCGTATGCAGCTAAGCAGTTTTTGAGTGCTTTGAGCCTGCGTAGGCACTGCTGCGCACCTGGTCATCACTCTTAGTGCAGGCAGGTGCACTGCGTGTACGCCAGGGTTGTCAGTTAGCTTCGCAGGGTGACGACCTTGAGGATCGCCCGCAGCTGTATGGAATAACTTACTACTAAAATGACACAGTGCGAAAATGGCACCAAAACGCACCATCTGCAAGGCCCACAGTGAGAGCGAGTAGCTAGCTATATATGTCTGAAGATTCACTTTTGCGCAGGGGTGAAACAGATCCATCATGAGATTCGCTTCGAGACGAGCGCACACAGCGCGATCTAACAATGCGAAAAATCCGTATGCAGCTAAGCAGTTTTGACAGTGCTTTAGGCCTGCGTAGGCATTGCTGCGCACCTGGTCATCGCGCTCTTAGTGCAGGCGGGTGCACTGCGTGTACGCCAGGGTTACCAGTTAGCTTCGCAGGGTGACGACCTTGAGGATCGCCCGCAGCTGTATGGAATAACTTACATACTAAAATGACACAGTGCAAAAATGGCGCCAAAACGCTCCCATCTGTAAGGCGCGAGTGAGCGAGTAGCTAGCTATATATGTCTGACGATTCGCTTTAATACAAGGTCTAACAGCATATCTTATCATAGAGTTTTAACTTCCCGAGACGAGGCGCACACAGCGATCATAAAACAATGCGAAATCGTATGCAGCTAAGCAGTTTTAGAGTGCTTTAGGCCTGCGTAGGCACTGCTGCGCACCTGGTCATCGCACTCTTAGTGCAGGAATTGCACTGCGTGTACGCCAGGGGGTAGCTTCGCAGTGACGACCTTGAGGATCGCCCGCAGGGTGACGACAAGTGGGATGCGCCCGCACCACCTGCTGTACAGCTATATAATCTGACGATTCGTTTTTATACAAGGTCTAACAGCATATCTGATCATGCAAAATGGCTTCGAGACGAGCGCACACAGCGTCATAAAACAATGCCAAATAGCTAGCTATATATGTTTGACGATTCGCTTTAATACAAAGGCTGAAAAGCATATCTTATCATAGAGTTTCTCTTCGAGACGAGCGCACACAGCGTCATAAAACAATGCGAAATCGTATGCAGCTAAGCAGTTTGACGACCTTTAGGCCTGCGTAAGGCACTGCTGCGCACCTGGTCATCTACTCTTAGTGCAGGTGGGTGCACTGCGCGTGAACGCAGGGTTAATAGTTAGCTTCGCAGGTGACGACCTTGATATTGAGGATCGCCCGCAGCTGTATGGAATATCTTATCATAGACTAAATGACACAGCGTCAAAAACAATGCGCCAAAACGCACCACAGTTTTGCAAGTGCTTTAGGCCTGAGAGGGAGTTGCTAGCCGGTCATCATATGTCTGACGATTCCTTTTTATACAAAGGGTTAACAGCATATCTTATCATAGAGTTTCGCTATGAGGAGCGCCCACAGCTGTATGGAATAACACATACTAAATCGTATGCAGCTAAGCAGTTTGAGAGTGCTAGGCCCCTGCGTAGGCACTGCTGCGCACCTGGTCATATATCTAAGATTCACTTTTGCGCAGGGGTGAAACGCCAGGGTTATCAGTGCGGACTTCGCAGGGTGACAACCTTGAGGATCGCCGCAGCTGTATGGAATAAGTTACATACTAAAATGACACAGTGCGAAAAGGCCTGCGTACAAAACGCACCACCTGCAAGGCCCGCTCTGAGTGCGAGGTAGCTAGCTATGCGTGTTCGCCAAGATTCACTTTTTGCGCAGGTTGAAACAGCAGATCGCCCGCATGTATGGAGATTCGCTTCGAGATGAGCGCACACAAAAAATGTAACAACGCGAAATCGTATGCAACTAAGCAGTTTGACAGTGCTTTAGGCCTATGCGTAGGACGATTCGCTTTTATGCGCACCTGGTCATCAGCATCTTATCAAGAGTTTCAACTTCGAGACGAGCGCACTGCGTGTAAACAATGCGAAATCGTGGCCGTTAGCTTCGCAGTTTGAGTGCTTTGAGCCTGCATACCCAGCTGTATGGTCATCGCACTCTACATACTAAAATGACACAGTGCAAAATGGCGCCAAGGTGACACCATCTGTAAGGCGCGCAGCTGTATGGAATAACTTACAAAATAAAATGACACAGTGCGACGATTCGCTATTATGCAAGGTCTAACAGCGTATCTTGTATGTCTGAAGATTCACTTTTCGCAGGGGGCGCACACAGCGTCATGTAACAATGCGAAATCATGCGCAGCTAAGCAGTTTAACAATGCGAAATCCTGTGCAGGCACTGTTTTGCAGGTGCTTCAGGCCTCATAGGCTGTCTGCGCACCTGGTCGGGCACTCTTACTGCGTGTACGCCAGGGTTACCAGTAAGCTTCGCAGGGTGACGACCTTGAGGATCGCCCGCAGCTGTATGGAATAACTTACATACTAAAATGACACAGTGCGAAATTGCGCCAAAACGCACCACCTGCAAGGCGCACAGTGAAACAGTAGTAGCTATATATATCTGACGATTCGCTTTTATACAAAGGTTTAACAGCATATCTTATCATAGAGTTTCGCTTCGAGACGAGCGCACAGCGTCATAAAACAATGCGGTATCGTATTCAGCTAAGCAGTTTTGAGAGTGCTTTAGGCCTGCGTAGGCACTGCTGCGCACCTGGTCATCGCACTCCTGAAAGTGCAGGCGGGTCACTGCGTGTACGAGGGCAGATTAGCTTCGCTGAACGCCAGGGTTAATAGTTAGCGACCTTGAGGATCGCCCGCAGCTGTATGGAATAACTTACATACTAAAATGACACAGTGCGAAAATAAGCGCCAAAACGCACCACCTGCAAGGCGCAAAGTGAGCGAGTAGCTAGTTATATATGTCTGAAGATTCACTTTTGCGCAGAGGTGAAACAGCAGATCACATCATAAAGATTCGCTTCGAGACGAACGCACACAGCGCGATGTAACAATGCGAAATCGTATGCAGCTAAGCAGTTTTGACAGTGCTTCAGGCCTGCGTAGGCATTGCTGCGCACCTGGTCATCGCGCTCTTAGTGCAGGCGGGTGCACTGCGTGTACGCCAGGGTTATCAGTTAGCTTCGCAGGGTGAAAACCTTGAGGATCGCCCGCAGCTGTATGGAATAACTTACATACTAAAATGACACAGTGCGAAAATGGCACCAAAACGCACCATCTGCAAGGCCACAGTGAGAGCGAGGTCTGAAAGATTCACTTTTGCGCAGGGGTGAAACAGCAGATCACATCATAGAGATTCGCTTCGAGACGAGCGCACACAGCGCGATGTAACAATGCGAAATCGTATGCAGCTAAGCAGTTTGACAGTGCTTTAGGCCTGCGTAGGCATTGCTGCGCACCTGGTCATCGCGCTCTTAGTGCAGGCGGGTGCACTGCGTGTACGCCAGGGTTACCAGTTAGCTTCGCAGGGTGACGACCTTGAGGATCGCCCGCAGCTGTATGGAATAACTTACATACTAAAATGACACAGTGCAAAAATGGCGCCAAAACGCACCATCTGTAAGGCGCACAGTGAGAGCGAGTAGCTAGCTATATATGTCTGACGATTCGCTTTTATACAAAGGTCTAACAGCATATCTTATCATAGAGTTTCGCTTCGAGACGAGCGCACACAGCGTCATGTAACAATGCGAAATCGTATGCAGCTAAGCAGTTTTGAGAGTGCTTCAGGCCTGCGTAGGCACTGCTGCGCACCTGGTCATCGCACTCTTAGTGCAGGCGGGTGCACTGCGTGTACGCCAGGGTTACCAGTTAGCTTCGCAGGGTGACGACCTTGAGGATCGCCCGCAGCTGTATGGAATAACTTACATACTAAAATGACACAGTGCGAAAATTGCGCCAAAACGCACCACCTGCAAGGCGCACAGTGAGAGCGAGTAGCTAGCTATATATATCTGACGATTCGCTTTTATACAAAGGTCTAACAGCATATCTTATCATAGAGTTTCGCTTCGAGACGAGCGCACACAGCGTCATAAAACAATGCGAAATCGTATGCAGCTAAGCAGTTTTGAGAGTGCTTTAGGCCTGCGTAGGCACTGCTGCGCACCTGGTCATCGCACTCTAAGTGCAGGCGGGTGCACTGCGCATGTAGGCCAGGGTAACCAGTTAGCTTCGCAGGGTGACGACCTTGAGGATCGCCCGCAGCTGTATGGAATAACTTACATACTAAAATGACACAGTGCAAAAGTGGCGCCAAAACGCACCACCTGCAAGGCGCACAGTGAGAGCGAGTAGCTAGCTTTATATGTCTGACGATTCGCTTTTATACAAAGGTCTAACAGCATATCTTATCATAGAGTTTCGCTTCGAGACGAGCGCACACAGCGTCATAAAACAATGCGAAATCGTATGCAGCTAAGCAGTTTTGAGAGTGCTTTAGGCCTGCGTAGGCACTGCTGCGCACCTGGTCATCGCACTCTAAGTGCAGGCGGGTGCACTGCGTGTACGCCAGGGTTACCAGTTAGCTTCGCAGGGTGACGACCTTGAGGATCGCCCGCAGCTGTATGGAATAACTTTCATACTAAAATGACACAGTGCAAAAATGGCGCCAAAACGCACCACCTGCAAGGCGCACGGTGAGAGCAGAGTTGCTAGCTATATATGTCTGACGATTCGCTTTTATACAAGGTCTTAACAGCATATCTTATCATAGAGTTTCGCTTCGAGACGAGCGCACACAGCGTCATAAAACAATGCGAAATCGTATGCAGCTAAGCAGTTTTGAGAGTGCTTTAGGCCTGCGTAGGCACTGCTGCGCACCTGGTCATCGCACTCTAAGTGCAGGCGGGTGCACTGCGTGTACGCCAGGGTTATCAGTTAGCTTCGCAGGGTGACAACCTTGAGGATCGCCCGCAGCTGTATGGAATAACTTACATACTAAAATGACACAGTGCGAAAATGGCACCAAAACGCACCACCTGCAAGGCCCACAGTGAGAGCGAGTAGCTAGCTATATATGTCTGAAGATTCGCTTTTTGCGCAGGGGTTTAACAGCAGATCTTATCATAGAGTTTCGCTTCGAGACGAGCGCACACAGCGTCATAAAACAATGCGAAATCGTATGCAGCTAAGCAGTTTTGAGAGTGCTTTAGGCCTGCGTAGGCACTGCTGCGCACCTGGTCATCGCACTCTAAGTGCAGGCGGGTGCACTGCGTGTACGCCAGGGTTACCAGTTAGCTTCGCAGGGTGACGACCTTGAGGATCGCCCGCAGCTGTATGGAATAACTTACATACTAAAATGACACAGTGCAAAAATGGCGCCAAAACGCACCACCTGCAAGGCGCACAGTGAGAGCGAGTAGCTAGCTTTATATGTCTGACGATTCGCTTTTATACAAAGGTCTTACAGCATATCTTATCATAGAGTTTCGCTTCGAGACGAGCGCACACAGCGTCATAAAACAATGCGAAATCGTATCCAGCTCAGCAGTTTTTGGAGTGCTTTAGGCCTGCGTAGGATTTGCTGCGCACCTGGTCATCGCACTCTAAGTGCAGGCGGGTGCACTGCGTGTACGCCAGGGTTATCAGTTAGCTTCGCAGGGTGACGACCTTGAGGATCGCCCGCAGCTGTATGGAATAACTTACATACTAAAATGACACAGTGCAAAAATGACGCCAAAACGCACCACCTGCAAGGCGCACAGTGAGAGCGAGTAGCTAGCTATATATGTCTGACGATTCGCTTTTATACAAAGGTCTAACAACATATCTTATCAAAGAGTTTCGCTTCGAGACGAGCGCACACAGCGTCATAAAACAATGCGAAATCGTATGCAGCTAAGCAATTTTGACAGTGCTTTAGGCCTGCGTAGGCACTGCTGCGCACCTGGTCATCGCACTCTTAATGCAGGCGGGTGCACTGCGTGTACGCCAGGGTTATCAGTTAGCTTCGCAGGGTGACAACCTTGAGGATCGCCCGCAGCTGTATGGAATAACTTACATACTAAAATGACACAGTGCGAAAATGGCACCAAAACGCACCACCTGCAAGGCCCACAGTGAGAGCGAGTAGCTAGCTATATATGTCTGAAGATTCACTTTTGCGCAGGGTGAAACAGCAGATCACATCATAGAGATTCGCTTCGAGACGAGCGCACACAGCGCGATGTAACAATGCGAAATCGTATGCAGCTAAGCAGTTTTGACAGTGCTTTAGGCCTGCGTAGGCATTGCTGCGCACCTGGTCATCGCGCTCTTAGTGCAGGCGGGTGCACTGCGTGTACGCCAGGGTTACCAGTTAGCTTCGCAGGGTGACGACCTTGAGGATCGCCCGCAGCTGTATGGAATAACTTACATACTAAAATGACACAGTGCAAAAATGGCGCCAAAACGCACCATCTGTAAGGCGCACAGTGAGAGCGAGTAGCTAGCTATATATGTCTGACGATTCGCTTTTATACAAAGGTCTAACAGCATATCTTATCATAGAGTTTCGCTTCGAGACGAGCGCACACAGCGTCATGTAACAATGCGAAATCGTATGCAGCTAAGCAGTTTTGAGAGTGCTTTAGGCCTGCGTAGGCACTGCTGCGCACCTGGTCATCGCACTCTTAAAGCAGGCGGGTGCACTGCGTGTACGCCAGGGTTACCAGTTAGCTTCGCAGGGTGACGACCTTGAGGATCGCCCGCAGCTGTATGGAATTACTTACATACTAAAATGACACAGTGCGAAAATGGCACCAAAACGCACCACCTGCAAGGCGCACAGTGAGAGCGAGTAGCAAGCTATATATATCTGACGATTCGCTTTTATACAAAGGTCTAACAGCATATCTTATCATAGAGTTTCGCTTCGAGACGAGCGCACACAGCGTCATAAAACAATGCGAAATCGTATGCAGCTAAGCAGTTTTGAGAGTGCTTTAGGCCTGCGTAGGCACTGCTGCGCACCTGGTCATCGCACTCTTAGTGCAGGCGGGTGCACTGCGTGTACGCCAGGGTTATCAGTTAGCTTCGCAGGGTGACAACCTTGAGGATCGCCCGCAGCTGTATGGAATAACTTTACATACTAAAATGACACAGTGCAAAAATGGCACCAAAACGCAACACCTGCAAGGCCCACAGTGAGAGCGAGTAGCTAGCTTTATATGTCTGAAGATTCACTTTTATACAAAGGTGAAACAGCAGATCTTATCATAGAGTTTCGCTTCGAGACGAGCGCACACAGCGCACTGATGTAACAATGCGAAATCGTATGCAGCTAGACAGTTTTGAGAGTGCTTCAGGCCTGCGTAGGCACTGCTGCGCACCTGGTCATCGCACTCTTAGTGCAGGCGGGTGCACTGCGTGTAGGCCAGGGTTACCAGTTAGCTTCGCAGGGTGACGACCTTGAGGATCGCCCGCAGCTGTATGGAATAACTTACATACTAAAATGACACAGTGCAAAAATGGCGCCAAAACGCACCACCTGCAAGGCGCACAGTGAGAGCGAGTAGCTAGCTATATATGTCTGACGATTCGCTTTTATACAAAGGTCTAACAGCATATCTTATCATAGAGTTTCGCTTCGAGACGAGCGCACACAGCGTCATAAAACAATGCGAAATCGTATGCAGCTAAGCAGTTTTGAGAGTGCTTTAGGCCTGCGTAGGCACTGCTGCGCACCTGGTCATCGCACTCTAAGTGCAGGCGGGTGCACTGCGTGTACGCCAGGGTTACCAGTTAGCTTCGCAGGGTGACAACCTTGAGGATCGCCCGCAGCTGTATGGAATAACTTTCATACAAAAATGACACAGTGCAAAAATGGCGCCAAAACGCACCACCTGCAAAGCGCTACAGTGAGCGAGTAGCTAGCTATATATATCTGACGATTCGCTTTATACAAGGTCTAACAGCATATCTTATCATAGAGTTTCGCTTCGAGACGAGCGCACACAGCGTCATAAAACAATGCGATATCGTATTCAGCTAGCAGTTTTGAGAGTGCTTTAGGCCTGCGTAGGCACTGCTGCGCACCTGGTCATCGCACTCTAAGTGCAGGCGGGTGCACTGCGTGTACGCCAGGGTAACCAGTTAGCTTCGCAGGGTGACGACCTTGAGGATCGCCCGCAGCTGTATGGAATAACTTACATACTAAAATGACACAGTGCAAAAATGGCGCCAAAACGCACCACCTGCAAGGCGCACAGTGAGAGCGAGTTGCTAGCTATATATGTCTTACGATTCGCTTATATACAAGGTCTAACAGCATATCTTATCATAGAGTTTCGCTTCGAGACGAGCGCACACAGCGTCATGTAACAATGCGAAATCGTATGCAGCTAAGCAGTTTTGAGAGTGCTTTAGGCCTGCGTAGGCACTGCTGCGCACCTGGTCATCGCACTCTAAGTGCAGGCGGGTGCACTGCGTGTACGCCAGGGTTATCAGTAAGCTTCGCAGGGTGACGACCTTGAGGATCGCCCGCAGCTGTATGGAATTACTTACATACTAAAATGACACAGTGCGAAAATGACGCCAAAACGCACCACCTGCAAGGCGCACAGTGAGAGCGAGTAGCTAGCTATATGTCTGACGATTCAGTTTTGCGCAGGGGTGAAACAAGATCTTATCATAGGAGATTCGCTTCCGAGACGAGCGCACACAGCGCCATAAAACAATGCGAAATCGTATGCAGCTAAGCAGTTTTGAGAGTGCTTTAGGCCTGCGTAGGCACTGCTGCGCACCTGGTCATCGCACTCTAAGTGCAGGCGGGTGCACTGCGTGTACGCCAGGGTTATCAGTTAGCTTCGCAGGGTGACAACCTTGAGGATCGCCCGCAGCTGTATGGAATAACTTACATACTAAAATGACACAGTGCAAAAATGGCGCCAAAACGCACCACCTGTAAGGCGCACAGTGAGAGCGAGTAGCTAGCTATATATGTCTGACGATTCACTTTTATACAGGGTCTAACAGCATATCTTATCATAGAGTTTCGCTTCAGGGACGACGCACACAGCGTCATAAAACAATGCGAAATCTTATGCAGCTAAGCAGTTTTGAGAGTGCTTTAGGCCTGCAGAGGCACTGCTGCGCACCTGGTCATCACTCTTAGTGCAGGCAGGGTGCACTGCGTGCGCCAGGGTTATCAGTTAACTTCGCAGGGTGACGACCTTGAGGATCGCCCGCAGCTGTATGGAATAACTTACATACTAAAATGACACAGTGCAAAAATGGCGCCAAAACGCACCACCTGCAAGGCGCACAGTGAGAGCGAGTAGCTAGCTATATATATCTGACGATTCGCTTTTATACAAGGGTTTAACAGCATATCTTATCATAGAGTTTCGCTTCGAGACGAGCGCACACAGCGTCATAAAACAATGCGATATCGTATGCAGCTAAGCAGTTTTGAGAGTGCTTTAGGCCTGCGTAGGCACTGCTGCGCACCTGGTCATCACACTCTTAGTGCAGGCGGGTGCACAGCGTGTACGCCAGGGTTACCAGTTAACTTCGCAGGGTGACGACCTTGAGGATCGCCCGCAGCTGTATGGAATAACTTACATACTAAAATGACACAGTGCAATAATTGCGCCAAAACGCACCACCTGCAAGGCGCACAGTGAGAGCGAGTAGCTAGCTATATATATCTGACGATTCGCTTTTATACAAAGGGCTAACAGCATATCTTATCATAGAGTTTCGCTTCGAGACGAGCGCACACAGCGCGTCATAAAACAATGCGAAATCGTATTCAGCTAAGCAGTTTTTGAGAGTGCTTTAGGCCTGCGTAGGCATTGCTGCGCACCTGGTCATCGCTCTAAGTGCAGGCGGGTGCACTGCGTGTACAAGGGTAACCAGTTAGCTTCCGAGGTGACG
>JAGVSL010000317.1:0-19940 GCA_022494535.1 Himalopsyche phryganea
AATACCGGATCGACGTGGGGGTGGCAAAATTTTTTTGGGGGGGTTTGACCGCTGATCGACAAAAAAGGAGTATGAAATATTTGAAACACCCTTCTCGCAAACCAACGATGTTTTCTGATAGATGACGCAACGCGTCGGGCTTTATGCTTGTTTAGTAGCAGCGATCGTTTTTAATTTTGGAAAAATAACGTTTGAGGGGGATTGCAAAATTTTTTGGGTGTTCGGCGACCGCTGATCGACAAAAAAGTGAGTATAAAATATTTGACAACAGGGCTCGCTTCTCGCAAACCAATCGATGTTTTCTAATAGTATGCATCGCAACGCGTCGGGCTATATGTGCTTTTTAGTAGCAGCGATCGTTTTTAATTTTGGAAAAAATACCGATCGCATCGGTGGATGGCAAAATTTTTTGGGTGTTCGGCACCGCCGATCGAACAAAAAAGTGAGTATGAAATATTTGACAACAGGCTCGCTTCTCGCAAACCAATCGATGTTTCTGATAGTATGCACGCGTCGAACAATATGCTTGTTTAGTAGCAGGACGTTTTGAATTTTGGAAAAAATACCGGCGTCGGTGGGGGCTTTTTGGGCTTGTGACCGCTGATCGACAAAAAAGTGAGTATGTGAATTTCGCGCCGCGTCGAAAATACCGGTTCGCATCAGGTGGGATTGAAAAAATACCGGATTTTTGGGTGTTCGGCGACCGCTGATCGACAAAAAAGTGAGTGTGAAATATTTGACAACAGGGCTCGCCGCAAACCAATTGATGTTTTCTGATAGTATGCATCGCGCCGCGTCGGGCTATATGTTTTTTAGTAGCAGCGATCGTTTTTAATTTTTGGAAAATACCGGTTCGCATCGGTGGGATGGCAAAATTTTTTGGGTGTTCGGCGACCGCTGATCGACAAGAAAAGTGAGTATGAAATATTTGACAACAGGGCTCGCTTCTCGCAAAGCAATCGATGTTTTCTGAGAGTTTGCGGATCGACAAAAAAGTGAGTATGAAATATTTGACAACAGGGCTCGCTTCTCGCAAACCAATCGATGTTTTCTGATAGTTTGCATCGCGCCGCGTCGAACAATATGCTTGTTTAGTAGCAGCGATCGTTTTTAATTTTTGAAAATACCGGTTCTGCATCGGTGGATGGCAAAATTTTTTGGGTGTTCGGCGACCGCTGATCGACAAAAAGGGCTCGCTTCTCGCAAAGCAATCGATGTTTTCTGATAGTTTGCATCGCGCCGCGTCGAACAATATGCTTGTTTAGTAGCAGCGATCGTTTTTAATTTTGGAAAAATACCGGATCGCATCGGTGGGATGGCAAAATTTTTTGGGTGTTCGGTGACCGCTGATCGACAAAAAAGTGAGTATGAAATATTTCACAACAGGGCTCGCTTCTCGCAAACAATCGATGTTTTCTGATAGTATGCATCGCGCCGCGTCGGGATATATGCTTTTTTAGTAGCAGTGATCGTTTTGAATTTTGAAAAAATACCGGTTCGCATCGGTGGGATGGCAAAATTTTTGGACCTTTGAGACCGCTGATCGACAAAAACTGAGTATAAGTTTTTAATTTTGGAAAAATACCGGTTCGCATCGGTGGGATGGCAAAATTTTTTGGGTGTTCGGCGACCGCTGATCGACAAAAAAAAGTGAGTATGAAATATTTGACAACAGGGCTCGCTTCTCGCAAACCAATCGATGTTTTCTGATAGTATGCATCGCGCCGCGTCGGGCTATATGCTTGTTTAGTAGCAGCGATCGTTTTTAATTTTTGAAAAATACCGGATCGCATCGGTGGGATGGCAAAATTTTTTGGGTGTTCGGCGACCGCTGATCGACAAAAAAGTGAGTATGAAATATTTGACAACAGGGCTCGCTTCTCGCAAAGCAATTGATGTTTTCTGATAGTTTGCATCGCGCCGCGTCGAACAATATGCTTGTTTAGTAGCAGCGATCGTTTTTAATTTTTGAAAAATACCGGATCGCATCGGTGGATGGCAAAATTTTTTGGGTGTTCGGCGACCGCTGATCGACAAAAAAAGTGAGTATGAAATATTTGACAACAGGGCTCGCTTCTCGCAAAGCAATCGATGTTTTCTGATAGTTTGCATTGCGCCGCTCGAACTATATGCTTGTTTAGTAGCAGCGATCGTTTTTAATTTTTGAAAAATACCGGATCGCATCGGTGGATGGCAAAATTTTTTGGGTGTTCGGCGACCGCTGATCGACAAAAAAGTGAGTATGAAATATTTGACAACAGGGCTCGCTTCTCGCAAAGGAATTGATGTTTTCTGATAGTATGCATCGCGCCGCGTCGGCTATATGCTTGTTTAGTAGCAGCGATCGTTTTTAATTTTGAAAAATACCGGATGGCAAAATTTTTTGGGTGTTCGGCGACCGCTGATCGACAAAAAAGTGAGTATGAAATATTCCACAACAGGGCTCGCTTCTCGCAAACCAATCGATGTTTTCTGATAGTATGCATCTTGCCGCGTCGGGCTATATGCTTGTTTAGTAGCAGCGATCGTTTTGAATTTTTGGAAAAAATTCCGGTTCGCATCGGTGGGATGGCAAATTTTTTTGGACCATCGAGGACTACTGATCGACAAAAAAAAAGTGAGTATTAAATATTTCACAACAGGGCTCGCTTCTCGCAACGCAATTGATGTTTTCTGATAGTATGCATCGAAACGCGTCGGGCTATATGCTTGTTTAGTAGCAGCGATCGTTTTTAATTTTTGATAAAATACCGCTTCGCATCGGTGGGATGGCAAAATTTTTTGGGTGTTCGGCGACCGCTGATCGACAAAAAAGTGAGTATGAAATATTTCACAACAGGGCTCGCTTCTCGCAACGCAATTGATGTTTTCTGATAGTATCCATCGAAACGCGTCGGGCTATATGCTTGTTTAGTAGCAGCGATCGTTTTTAATTTTTGGATAAAATACCGCTTCGCATCGGTGGGATGGCAAAATTTTTTGGGTGTTCGGCGACCGCTGATCGACAAAAAAGTGAGTATGATATATTTCACAACAGGGCTCGCTTCTCGCAACGCAATTGATGTTTTCTGATAGTATCCATCGAAACGCGTCGGGCTATATGCTTGTTTAGTAGCAGCGATCGTTTTAATTTTTGGATAAAATACCGCTTCGCATCGGTGGGATGGCAAAATTTTTGGGTGTTCGGCGACCGCTGATCGACAAAAAAGTGAGTATGAAATATTTCACAACAGGGCTCGCTTCTCGCAACGCAATTGATGTTTTCTGATAGTATGCATCGAAACGCGTCGGGCTATATGCTTGTTTAGTAGCAGCGATCGTTTTGAATTTTTGATAAAATACCGGTTCGCATCGGTGGGATGGCAAAATTTTTGGGTGTTCGGCGACCGCTGATCGACAAAAAGTGAGTATGAAATATTTGACAACAGGGCTCGCTTCTCGCAAAGCAATCGATGTTTTCTGATAGTATGCATCGCGCCGCGTCGGGCTATATGCTTGTTTAGTAGCAGCGATCGTTTTGAATTTTTGGAAAAATTCCGGTTCGCATCGATGGATGGCAAAATTTTTGGGTGTTCGGCGACCGCTGATCGACAAAAAAGTGAGTATGAAATATTTCACAACAGGGCTCGCTTCTCGCAAACCAATCGATGTTTTCTGATAGTATGCATCTTGCCGCGTCGGGCTATATGCTTCGTTAGTAGCAGCGATCGTTTTGAATTTTTGGAAAAATACCGGTTCGCATCGGTGGGATGGCAAAATTTTTGGGTGTTCGGCGACCGCTGATCGACAAAAAAGTGAGTATGAAATATTTCACAACAGGGCTCGCTTCTCGCAAACCAATCGATGTTTTCGATAGTTTGCATCTTGCCGCGTCGGGCTATATGCTTGTTTAGTAGCAGCGATCGTTTTGAATTTTTGAATAAATACCGGTTCGCATCGGTGGGATGGCAAAATTTTTTGGGGTTTGGCGACCGCTGATCGACAAAAAAAGTGAGTATGAAATATTTGACAACAGGGCAACTTCTCGCAACGCAATCGATGTTTTTTGATAGTATCATCGGCCGCGTTTATTATTTAGTAGCAGCGATCGTTTTGAATTTTTGAAAAAATACCGGTTCGCATCGGTGGGATGGCAAAATTTTTTGGGCAAGCAAATATTTCGACGCGGCGCAATGCAAACTATCAGAAAACATCGATTCCTTTGCGAGAAGCGAGCCCTGTTGTGAAATATTTCATACTCACTTTTTTTGTCGATCAGTGGTCCTCGATGGTCCAAAAAATTTTGCCATCCCACCGATGCGAACCGGTATTTTTTCCAAAAATTTAAAACGATCGCTGCTACTAAACAAGCATATAGTTCGACGCGGCGCGATGCAAACAATCAGAAAACATCGATTGGTTTGCGAGAAGCGAGCCCTGTTGTGAAATATTTTATACTCACTTTTTTTGTCGATCAGCGGTTGCCGAACACTCAAAAAATTTTGCCATTCCGCCGATGCGAATGGTTAATTTTTCCAAAAATTCAAAACGATCGCTGCTACTAAACAAGCATATAGCCCGACGCGGCGCGATGCATACTATAAGAAAACATCGATTGGTTTGCGAGAAGCGAGCCCTGTTGTGAAATATTTTATACTCACTTTTTTTGTCGATCAGCGGTCGCCGAACACCCAAAAAATTTTGCCATCCCACCGATGCGAACCGGTAATTTTTCCAAAAATACAAAACGATCGCTGCTACTAAACAAGCATATAGCCCGACGCGTTTCGATGCATACTATCAGAAAACATCGATTGGTTTGCGAGAAGCGAGCCCTGTTGTGAAATATTTTATACTCACTTTTTTTGTCGATCAGCGGTCGCCGAACACCCAAAAAATTTTGCCATCCCACCGATGCGAACCGGTATTTTATTCTGAAATTAAAAACGATCGCTGCTACTAAACAAGCATATAGCCCGACGCGTTTCGATGCATACTATCAGAAAACATCAATTGCGTTGCGAGAAGCGAGCCCTGTTGTGAAATATTTCATACTCACTTTTTTTGTCGATCAGCGGTCGCCAAACACCCAAAAAATTTTGCCATCCCACCGATGCGAACCGGTATTTATTCCAAAAATTCAAAACGATCGCTGCTACTAAACAAGCATATAGCCCGACGCGGCAAGATGCAAACTATCAGAAAACATCGGTTGGTTTGCGAGAAGCAAGCCCTGTTGTGAAATATTTCATACTCACTTTTTTTGTCGATCAGCGGTCGCCGAACACCCAAAAAATTTTGCCATCCCACCGATGCGAACCGGTATTTTTTCCAAAAATTCAAAACGATCGCTGCTACTAAAGAAGCATATAGCCCGACGCGGCAAGATGCATACTATCAGAAAACATCGATTGGTTTGCGAGAAGCGAGCCCTGTTGTGAAATATTTCATACTCACTTTTTTTGTCGATCAGCGGTCGCCGAACACCCAAAAAATTTTGCCATCCCACCGATGCGAACCGGTATTTTTCCAAAAATTCAAAACGATCGCTGCTACTAAACAAGCATATAGCCCGACGCGTTTCGATGCATACTATCAGAAAACATCAATTGCGTTGCAAGAAGCGAGCCCTGTTGTGAAATATATCATACTCACTTTTTTTGTCGATCAGCGGTCGCCGAACACCCAAAAAATTTTGCCATCCCACCGATGCGAAGCGGTATTTTATCCAAAAATTAAAAACGATCGCTGCTACTAAACAAGCATATAGCCCGACGCGTTTCGATGGATACTATCAGAAAACATCAATTGCGTTGCGAGAAGCGAGCCCTGTTGTGAAATATTTCATACTCACTTTTTTTGTCGATCAGCGGTCGCCGAACACCCAAAAAATTTTGCCATCCCACCGATGCGAAGCGGTATTTTATCCAAAAATTAAAAACGATCGCTGCTACTAAACAAGCATATAGATCGACGTGGCGCGATGCAAACTATCAGAAAACATCAATTGCGTTGCGAGAAGCGAGCCCTGTTGTGAAATATATCATACTCACTTTTTTTGTCGATCAGCGGTCGCCGAACACCCAAAAAATTTTGCCATCCCACCGATGC
Organism: Himalopsyche phryganea; assembly: GCA_022494535.1. Lineage (NCBI taxonomy): Eukaryota > Metazoa > Arthropoda > Insecta > Trichoptera > Rhyacophilidae > Himalopsyche > Himalopsyche phryganea. The sequence goes on from JAGVSL010000317.1 coordinate 6,091, forward strand.
GAAGCGGTAATTTATCCAAAAATTAAAAACGATCGCTGCTACTAAACAAGCATATAGCCCGACGCGTTTCGATGGATACTATCAGAAAACATCAATTGCGTTGCGAGAAGCGAGCCCTGTTGTGAAATATTTCATACTCACTTTTTTTGTCGATCAGCGGTCGCCGAACACCCAAAAAATTTTGCCATCCCACCGATGCGAAGCGGTATTTTATCCAAAAATTAAAAACGATCGCTGCTACTAAACAAGCATATAGATCGACGTGGCGCGATGCAAACTATCAGAAAACATCAATTGCGTTGCGAGAAGCGAGCCCTGTTGTGAAATATTTCATACTCACTTTTTTTGTCGATCAGCGGTCGCCGAACACCCAAAAAATTTTGCCATCCCACCGATGCGAAGCGGTATTTTATCCAAAAATTAAAAACGATCGCTGCAACTAAACAAGCATATAGATCGACGTGGCGCGATGCAAACTATCAGAAAACATCGATTGGTTTGCGAGAAGCGAGCCCTGTTGTCAAATATTTCATACTCACTTTTTTTGTCGATCAGCGGTCGCCGAACACCCAAAAAATTTTGCCATCCCACCGATGCGATCCGGTTTTTTTTTCCAAAAATCAAAAAAGATCCCTGCTACTAAACAAGCATATTGTTCGACGCGGCGCGATGCAAACTATCAGAAAACATCGATTGCTTTGCGAGAAGCGAGCCCTGTTGTCAAATATTTCATACTCACTTTTTTTGTCGATCAGCGGTCGCCGAACACCCAAAAAATTTTGCCATCCCACCGATGCGATCCGGTATTTTTTCCAAAAATTAAAAACGATCGCTGCTACTAAAAAAGCATATAGACCGACGCGGCAAGATGCATACTATCAGAAAACATCTATTGGTTTGCGAGAAGCGAGCCCTGTTGTGAAATATTTCATACTCACTTTTTTTGTCGATCAGCGGTCACCGAACACCCAAAAAATTTTGCCATCCCACCAATGCGAACCGGTATTTTTTCCAAAAATTAAAAACGATCGCTGCTACTAAAAAAGCATATAGCCCGACGCGGCGAAATGCAAACTATCAGAAAACATCGATTGGTTTGCGAGAAGCGAGCTCTGTTGTCAAATATTTCATACTCACTTTTTTTGTCGATCAGCGGTCGCCGAACACCCAAAAAATTATGCAATCCCACCGATGCAAACCGGTATTTTTTCCAAAAATTAAAAACGATCGCTGCTACTAAACAAGCATATAGCCCGACGCGGTGCGATGCATACTATCAGAAAACATCGATTGGTTTGCGAGAAGCGAGCCCTGTTGTCAAATATTTCATACTCACTTTTTTTGTCGATCAGCGGTCGCCGAACACCCAAAAAATTTTGCCATCCCACCGATGCGAACCGGTATTTTTTCCAAAAATTCAAAACGATCGCTGCTACTAAAGAAGCATATAGCCCGACGCGGCAAGATGCATACTATCAGAAAACATCGATTGGTTTGCGAGAAGCGAGCCCTGTTGTGAAATATTTCATACTCACTTTTTTTGTCGATCAGCGGTCGCCGAACACCCAAAAAATTTTGCCATCCCATCGATGCGAACCGGAATTTTTTCCAAAAATTCAAAACGATCGCTGCTACTAAACAAGCATATAGCCCGACGCGGCGCGATGCAAACTATCAGAAAACATCGATTGCTTTGCGAGAACCGAGCCCTGTTGTCAAATATTTCATACTCACTTTTTTTGTCGATCAGCGGTCGCCGAACACCCAAAAAATTTTGCCATCCCACCGATGCGAACCGGTATTTTTCCGAAAATTCAAAACGATCGCTGCTACTAAACAAGCATATAGCCCGACGCGTTTCGATGCATACTATCAGAAAACATCAATTGCGTTGCAAGAAGCGAGCCCTGTTGTGAAATATATCATACTCACTTTTTTGTCGATCAGCGGTCGCCGAACACCCAAAAAATTTTGCCATCCCACCGATGCGAAGCGGTATTTTTCCAAAAATTAAAAACGATCGCTGCTACTAAACAAGCATATAGCCCGACGCGTTTCGATGGATACTATCAGAAAACATCAATTGCGTTGCGAGAAGCGAGCCCTGTTGTGAAATATTTCATACTCACTTTTTTTGTCGATCAGCGGTCGACGAACACCCAAAAAATTTTGCCATCCCACCGATGCGAAGCGGTATTTTTATCAAAAATTAAAAACGATCGCTGCTACTAAACAAGCATATAGCCCGACGCGTTTCGATGCTTACTATCAGAAAACATCAATTGCGTTGCAAGAAGCGAGCCCTGTTGTGAAATATATCATACTCACTTTTTTTGTCGATCAGCGGTCGCCGAACACCCAAAAAATTTTGCCATCCCACCGATGCGAAGCGGTATTTTATCCAAAAATTAAAAACGATCGCTGCTACTAAACAAGCATATAGCCCGACGCGTTTCGATGGATACTATCAGAAAACATCAATTGCGTTGCGAGAAGCGAGCCCTGTTGTGAAATATTTCATACTCACTTTTTTGTCGATCAGCGGTCGCCGAACACCCAAAAAATTTTGCCATCCCACCGATGCGAAGCGGTATTTTATCCAAAAATTAAAAACGATCGCTGCTACTAAACAAGCATATAGCCCGACGCGTCGCGATGCATACTATCAGAAAACATCAATTGCGTTTGCGAGAAGCGAGCCCTGTTGTGAAATATTTAATACTCACTTTTTTTTGTCGATCAGCGGTCGCCGAACACCCAAAAATTTTGCCATCCCACCGATGCGAACCGGAATTTTTTCCAAAAATTCAAAACGATCGCTGCTACTAAACAAGCATATAGCCCGACGCGGCGCGATGCAAACTATCAGAAAACATCGATTGCTTTGCGAGAAGCGAGCCCTGTTGTCAAATATTTCATACTCACTTTTTTTGTCGATCAGCGGTCGCCGAACACCCAAAAAATTTTGCCATCCCACCGATGCGAACCGGTATTTTTCCAAAAATTCAAAACGATCGCTGCTACTAAACAAGCATATAGCCCGACGCGGCAAGATGCATACTATCAGAAAACATCGATTGGTTTGCGAGAAGCGAGCCCTGTTGTGGAATATTTCATACTCACTTTTTTTGTCGATCAGCGGTCGCCGAACACCCAAAAAATTTTGCCATCCCACCGATGCGAACTGGTATTTTTTCCAAAAATTCAAAACGATCGCTGCTACTAAAGAAGCATATAGCCCGACGCGGCGCGATGCAAACTATCAGAAAACATCGATTGCTTTGCGAGAAGCGAGCCCTGTTGTCAAATATTTCATACTCACTTGTTTTGTCGATCAGCGGTCGCCGAACACCCAAAAAATTTTGCCATCCCACCGATGCGAAGCGGTATTTTATCCAAAAATTAAAAACGATCGCTGCTACTAAACAAGCATATAGCCCGACGCGTTTCGATGGATACTATCAGAAAACATCAATTGCGTTGCGAGAAGCGAGCCCTGTTGTGAAATATTTAATACTCACTTTTTTTTTGTCGATCAGCGGTCGCCGAACACCCAAAAAATTTGCCATCCCACCGATGCGAACCGGAATTTTTTCCAAAAATTCAAAACGATCGCTGCTACTAAACAAGCATATAGCCCGACGCGGCGCGATGCAAACTATCAGAAAACATCGATTGCTTTTGCGAGAAGCGAGCCCTGTTGTCAAATATTTCATACTCACTTTTTTGTCGATCAGCGGTCGCCGAACACCCAAAAAATTTTGCCATCCCACCGATGCGAACCGGTATTTTTTCCAAAAATTCAAAACGATCGCTGCTACTAAACAAGCATATAGCCCGACGCGGCGCAAGATGCATACTATCAGAAAACATCGATTGGTTTGCGAGAAGCGAGCCCTGTTGTGGAATATTTCATACTCACTTTTTTGTCGATCAGCGGTCGCCGAACACCCAAAAAATTTTGCCATCCCACCGATGCGAACCGGTATTTTTTCCAAAAATTCAAAACGATCGCTGCTACTAAACAAGCATATAGCCCGACGCGGCGCGATGCAAACTATCAGAAAACATCGATTGCTTTGCGAGAAGCGAGCCCTGTTGTCAAATATTTCATACTCACTTTTTTGTCGATCAGCGGTCGCCGAACACCCAAAAAATTTTGCCATCCCACCGATGCGAAGCGGTATTTTTATCCAAAAATTAAAAACGATCGCTGCTACTAAACAAGCATATAGCCCGACGCGCGCGATGGATACTATCAGAAAACATCAATTGCGTTGCGAGAAGCGAGCCCTGTTGTGAAATATTTCATACTCACTTTTTTTTGTCGATCAGCGGTCGCCGAACACCCAAAAAATTTTGCCATCCCACCGATGCGAACCGGAATTTTTTATCCAAAAATTCAAAACGATCGCTGCTACTAAACAAGCATATAGCCCGACGCGGCGCGATGCAAACTATCAGAAAACATCGATTGCTTTGCGAGAAGCGAGCCCTGTTGTCAAATATTTCATACTCACTTTTTTTGTCGATCAGCGGTCGCCGAACACCCAAAAAATTTTGCCATCCCACCGATGCGAACCGGTATTTTTTCCAAAAATTCAAAACGATCGCTGCTACTAAACAAGCATATAGCCCGACGCGGCAAGATGCATACTATCAGAAAACATCGATTGGTTTGCGAGAAGCGAGCCCTGTTGTGGAATATTTCATACTCACTTTTTTGTCGATCAGCGGTCGCCGAACACCCAAAAAATTTTGCCATCCCACCGATGCGAACCGGTATTTTTTCCAAAAATTCAAAACGATCGCTGCTACTAAAGAAGCATATAGCCCGACGCGGCGCGATGCAAACTATCAGAAAACATCGATTGCTTTGCGAGAAGCGAGCCCTGTTGTCAAATATTTCATACTCACTTTTTTGTCGATCAGCGGTCGCCGAACACCCAAAAAATTTTGCCATCCCACCGATGCGAACCGGTATTTTTTCCAAAAATTCAAAACGATCGCTGCTACTAAACAAGCATATAGCCCGACGCGCTCGATGCATACTATCAGAAAACATCAATTGCGTTGCGAGAAGCGAGCCCTGTTGTGAAATATATCATACTCACTTTTTTGTCGATCAGCGGTCGCCGAACACCCAAAAAATTTTGCCATCCCACCGATGCGAAGCGGTAATTTTATCCAAAAATTAAAAACGATCGCTGCTACTAAACAAGCATATATATAGCCCGACGCGTTTCGATGGATACTATCAGAAAACATCAATTGCGTTGCGAGAAGCGAGCCCTGTTGTGAAATATTTCATACTCACTTTTTTTGTCGATCAGCGGTCGCCGAACACCCAAAAAATTTTGCCATCCCACCGATGCGAAGCGGTATTTTATCCAAAAATTAAAAACGATCGCTGCTACTAAACAAGCATATAGATCGACGCGGCGCGATGCAAACTATCAGAAAACATCAATTGCGTTGCGAGAAGCGAGCCCTGTTGTGAAATATTTCATACTCACTTTTTTTGTCGATCAGCGGTCGCCGAACACCCAAAAAATTTTGCCATCCCACCGATGCGAACCGGTATTTTATCCAAAAATTAAAAACGATCGCTGCTACTAAACTAGCATATAGCCCGACGAGGCAAGATGCATACTATCAGAAAACATCGATTGGTTTGCGAGAAGCGAGCCCTGTTGTCAAATATTTCATACTCACTTTTTTTGTCGATAAGCGGTCGCCGAACACCCAAAAAATTTTGCCATCCCACCGATGCGATCCGGTATTTTTTCCAAAAATCAAAAACGATCGCTGCTACTAAACAAGCATATTGTTCGACGCGGCGCGATGCAAACTATCAGAAAACATCGATTGCTTTGCGAGAAGCGAGCCCTGTTGTCAAATATTTCATACTCACTTTTTTTGTCGATCAGCGGTCGCCGAACACCCAAAAAATTTTGCCATCCCACCGATGCGATCCGGTATTTTTTCCAAAAATTAAAAACGATCGCTGCTACTAAACAAGCATATAGACCGACGCGGCAAGATGCATACTATCAGAAAACATCTATTGGTTTGCGAGAAGCGAGCCCTGTTGTGAAATATTTCATACTCACTTTTTTTGTCGATCAGCGGTCGCCGAACACCCAAAAAATTTTGCCATCCCACCGATGCGATCCGGTATTTTTTCCAAAAATCAAAAACGATCCCTGCTACTAAACAAGCATATTGTTCGACGCGGCGCGATGCAAACTATCAGAAAACATCGATTGCTTTGCGAGAAGCGAGCCCTGTTGTCAAATATTTCATACTCACTTTTTTTGTCGATCAGCGGTCGCCGAACACCCAAAAAATTTTGCCATCCCACCGATGCGATCCGGTATTTTTTCCAAAAATTAAAAACGATCGCTGCTACTAAACAAGCATATTGTTCGACGCGGCGCGATGCAAACTATCAGAAAACATCAATTTCTTTGCGAGAAGCGAGCCCTGTTGTCAAATATTTCATACTCACTTTTTTTGTCGATCAGCGGTCGCCGAACACCCAAAAAATTTTGCCATCCCACCGATGCGATCCGGTATTTTTTCCAAAAATTAAAAACGATCGCTGCAACTAAACAAGCATATTGTTCGACGCGGCGCGATGCAAACTATCAGAAAACATCGATTGCTTTGCGAGAAGCGAGCCCTGTTGTCAAATATTTCATACTCACTTTTTTTGTCGATCAGCGGTCGCCGAACACCCAAAAAATTTTGCCATCCCACCGATGCAAACCGGTAATTTTTCCAAAAATTAAAAACGATCGCTGCTACTAAACAAGCATATAGTTCGAAGCGGCGCAATGCAAACTCTCAGAAAACATCGATTGGTTTGCGAGAAGCGAGCTCTGTTGTCAAATATTTCATACTCACTTTTTTTGTCGATCAGCGGTCGCCGAACACCCAAAAAATTATGCCATCCCACCGATGCAAACCGGTATTTTTTCCAAAAATTAAAAACGATCGCTGCTACTAAACAAGCATATAGCCCGACGCGCTGCGATGCATACTATCAGAAAACATCGATTGGTTTGCGAGAAGCGAGCCCTGTTGTCAAATATTTCATACTCACTTTTTTTGTCGATCAGCGGTCGCCGAACACCCAAAAAATTTTGCCATCCCACCGATGCGATCCGGTATTTTTTCCAAAAGTTAAAAACGATCGCTGCTACTAAACAAGCATATTGTTCCGACGCGGCGCGATGCAAACTATCAGAAAACATCGATTGGTTTGCGAGAAGCGAGCCCTGTTGTCAAATATTTCATACTCACTTTTTTGTCGATCAGCGGTCGCCGAACACCCAAAAAATTTTGCCATCCCACCGATGCAGAACCGGTATTTTTTCCAAAAATTAAAAACGATCGCTGCTACTAAACAAGCATATTGTTCGACGCGGCGCGATGCAAACTATCAGAAAACATCGATTGGTTTGCGAGAAGCGAGCCCTGTTGTCAAATATTTCATACTCACTTTTTTGTCGATCAGCGGTCGCCGAACACCCAAAAATTTTGCCATCCCACCGATGCGAACCGGTATTTTTTTCCAAAATTCAAAACGATCGCTGCTACTAAACAAGCATATAGCCCGACGCGGCGGATGCATACTATCAGAAAACATCGATTGGTTTGCGAGAAGCGAGCCCTGTTGTGAAATATTTCATACTCACTTTTTTGTCGATCAGCGGTCGCCGAACACCCAAAAAATTTTGCCATCCCACCGATGCGAACCGGAATTTTTTCCAAAAATTCAAAACGATCGCTGCTACTAAACAAGCATATAGCCCGACGCGGCGCGATGCATACTATCAGAAAACATCGATTGCTTTTGCGAGAACCGAGAGCCCTGTTGTCAAATATTTCATACTCACTTTTTTGTCGATCAGCGGTCGCCGAACACCCAAAAAATTTTGCCATCCCACCGATGCGAACCGGTATTTTTTCCAAAAATTCAAAAACGATCGCTGCTACTAAACAAGCATATAGCCCGACGCGTCGCCGATGCATACTATCAGAAAACATCAATTGCGTTGCAAGAAGCGAGCCCTGTTGTGAAATATATCATACTCACTTTTTTGTCGATCAGCGGTCGCCGAACTCCCAAAAAATTTTGCCATCCCACCGATGCGAAGCGGTATTTTTATCCAAAAATTAAAAACGATCGCTGCTACTAAACAAGCATATAGCCCGACGCGTTTCGATGGATACTATCAGAAAACATCAATTGCGTTGCGAGAAGCGAGCCCTGTTGTCAAATATTTCATACTCACTTTTTTGTCGATCAGCGGTCGACGAACACCCAAAAAATTTTGCCATCCCACCGATGCGATCCGGTATTTTTATCCAAAATTCTAAACGATCGCTGCTACTAAACAAGCATATAGCCCGACGCGCTCGATGCTTACTATCAGAAAACATCAATTGCGTTGCGAGAAGCGAGCCCTGTTGTCAAATATATCATACTCACTTTTTTGTCGATCAGCGGTCGCCGAACACCCAAAAAATGTTGCCATCCCACCGATGCGAAGCGGTATTTTTATCCAAAATTAAAAACGATCGCTGCTACTAAACAAGCATATAGCCCGACGCGTCGGATGCAAACTATCAGAAAACATCAATTGCGTTGCGAGAAGCGAGCCCTGTTGTGAAATATTTCATACTCACTTTTTTGTCGATCAGCGGTCGCCGAACACCCAAAAATTTTGCCATCCCACCGATGCGAAGCGGTATTTTATCCAAAAATTAAAAACGATCGCTGCTACTAAACAAGCATATTGTTCGACGCGGCGCGATGCATACTATCAGAAAACATCAATTGCGTTTGCGAGAAGCGAGCCCTGTTGTGAAATATTTAATACTCACTTTTTTTTTGTCGATCAGCGGTCGCCGAACACCCAAAAAATTTTGCCATCCCACCGATGCGAACCGAATTTTTTCCAAAAATTCAAAACGATCGCTGCTACTAAACAAGCATATAGCCCGACGCGGCGCGATGCAAACTATCAGAAAACATCGATTGCTTTGCGAGAAGCGAGCCCTGTTGTCAAATATTTCATACTCACTTTTTTGTCGATCAGCGGTCGCCGAACACCCAAAAAATTTTGCCATCCCACCGATGCGAACCGGTATTTTTTCCAAAAATTCAAAACGATCGCTGCTACTAAACAAGCATATAGCCCGACGCGGCGCGATGCATACTATCAGAAAACATCGATTGCTTTGCGAGAAGCGAGCCCTGTTGTCAGAATATTTCATACTCACTTTTTTGTCGATCAGCGGTCGCCGAACACCCAAAAAATTTTGCCATCCCACCGATGCGAACCGGTATTTTTCCAAAAATTAAAAACGATCGCTGCTACTAAACAAGCATATAGCCCGACGCGGCGCGATGCAAACTATCAGAAAACATCGATTGGTTTGCGAGAAGCGAGCCCTGTTGTCAAATATTTCATACTCACTTTTTTGTCGATCAGCGGTCGCCGAACACCCAAAAAATTTTGCCATCCCACCGATGCGAACCGGTATTTTTCCAAAAATTCAAAAACGATCGCTGCTACTAAACAAGCATATTGTTCGACGCGTCGCGATGCATACCATCAGAAAACATCAATTGCTTTGCGAGAAGCGAGCCCTGTTGTCAAATATTTCATACTCACTTTTTTGTCGATCAGCGGTCGCCGAACACCCAAAAAATTTTGCCATCCCACCGATGCAAACCGGTATTTTTCCAAAAATTAAAAACGATCGCTGCTACTAAACAAGCATATAGCCCGACGCGTTGCGATGCATACTATCAGAAAACATCGATTGGTTTGCGAGAAGCGAGCCCTGTTGTCAAATATTTCATACTCACTTTTTTGTCGATCAGCGGTCGCCGAACACCCAAAAAATTTTGCCATCCCACCGATGCGAAACCGGTATTTTTCCAAAAATTAAAAACGATCGCTGCTACTAAACAAGCATATAGCCCGACGCGGCGCGATGCATACTATCAGAAAACATCGATTGGTTTGCGAGAAGCGAGCCCTGTTGTCAAATATTTCATACTCACTTTTTTGTCGATCAGCGGTCGCCGAACACCCAAAAAATTTTGCCATCCCACCGATGCGAACCGGTATTTTTCCAAAAATTAAAAACGATCGCTGCTACTAAACCAAGCATATAGCCCGACGCGGCGCGATGCAAACTATCAGAAAACATCGATTGGTTTGCGAGAAGCGAGCCCTGTTGTCAAATATTTCATACTCACTTTTTTTGTCGATCAGCGGTCGCCGAACACCCAAAAATTTTGCCATCCCACCGATGCGATCCGGTATTTTTTCCAAAAATCAAAAACGATCGCTGCTACTAAACAAGCATATTGTTCGACGCGGCGCGATGCAAACTATCAGAAAACATCGATTGCTTTGCGAGAAGCGAGCCCTGTTGTCAAATATTTCATACTCACTTTTTTGTCGATCAGCGGTCGCCGAACACCCAAAAATTTTGCCATCCCACCGATGCGATCCGGTATTTTTTCCAAAAATTAAAAACGATCGCTGCTACTAAACAAGCATATTGTTCGACGCGGCGCGATGCAAACTATCAGAAAACATCGATTGCTTTGCGAGAAGCGAGCCCTGTTGTCAAATATTTCATACTCACTTTTTTGTCGATCAGCGGTCGCCGAACACCCAAAAAATTTTGCCATCCCACCGATGCGAACCGGTATTTTTTCCAAAAATTCAAAACGATCGCTGCTACTAAACAAGCATATAGCCCGACGCGGCTCGATGCTTACTATCAGAAAACATCGATTGCTTTGCGAGAAGCGAGCCCTGTTGTCAAATATTTCATACTCTTTTTTTTTGTCGATCAGCGGTCGCCGAACACCCAAAAAATTTTGCCATCCCACCGATGCGAACCGGTATTTTTTCCAAAAATTAAAAACGATCGCTGCTACTAAACAAGCATATAGCCCGACGCGGCGCGATGCAAACTATCAGAAAACATCGATTGGTTTGCGAGAAGCGAGCCCTGTTGTCAAATATTTCATACTCACTTTTTTGTCGATCAGCGGTCGCCGAACACCCAAAAATTTTGCAATCCCACCGATGCAAACCGGTATTTTTTCCAAAAATTAAAAACGATCGCTGCTACTAAACAAGCATATAGCCCGACGCGGAGCGATGCAAACTATCAGAAAACATCGATTGCTTTGCGAGAAGCGAGCCCTGTTGTCAAATATTTCATACTCACTTTTTTAGTCGATCAGCGGTCGCCGAACACCCAAAAAATTTTGCCATCCCACCGATGCGATCCGGTATTTTTTCCAAAAATTAAAAACGATCGCTGCTACTAAGCAAGCATATAGCCCGACGCGGCGCGATGCATACTATCAGAAAACATCGATTTTTTTGCGAGAAGCGAGCCCTGTTGTCAAATATTTCATACTCACTTTTTTTGTCGATCAGCGGTCATGATGCAAACTATCAGAAAACATCGATTGCTTTGCGAGAAGCGAGCCCTGTTGTGAAATATTTCATACTCACTTTTTTTGTCGATCAGCGGTCGCCGAACACCCAAAAAATTTTGCCATCCCACCGATGCGATCCGGTATTTTTTCCAAAAATTCAAAACGATCGCTGCTACTAAACAAGCATATAGCCCGACGCGGCGCGATGCATACTATCAGAAAACATCGATTGGTTTGCGAGAAGCGAGCCCTGTTGTCAAATATTTCATACTCACTTTTTTTGTCGATCAGCGGTCGCCGAACACCCAAAAAATTTTGCAATCCCACCGATGCAAACCGGTATTTTTTCCAAAAATTAAAAACGATCGCTGCTACTAAACAAGCATATAGCCCGACGCGTTGCGATGCATACTATCAGAAAACATCGATTGGTTTGCGAGAAGCGAGCCCTGTTGTCAAATATTTCATACTCACTTTTTTTGTCGATCAGCGGTCGCCGAACACCCAAAAAATTTTGCAATCCCACCGATGCAAACCGGTATTTTTTCCAAAAATTAAAAACGATCGCTGCTACTAAAAAAGCATATAGCCCGACGCGGAGCGATGCAAACTATCAGAAAACATCGATTGCTTTGCGAGAAGCGAGCCCTGTTGTCAAATATTTCATACTCACTTTTTTAGTCGATCAGCGGTCGCCGAACACCCAAAAAATTTTGCCATCCCACCGATGCGATCCGGTATTTTTTCCAAAAATTAAAAACGATCGCTGCTACTAAGCAAGCATATAGCCCGACGCGGCGCGATGCATACTATCAGAAAACATCGATTTGTTTGCGAGAAGCGAGCCCTGTTGTCAAATATTTCATACTCACTTTTTTTGTCGATCAGCGGTCGCCGAACACCCAAAAATTTTGCCATCCCAACGATGCGAACCGGTATTTTTTCCAAAAATTCAAAACGATCGCTGCTACTAAACAAGCATATTGTTCGACGCGGCGCGATGCATACTATCAGAAAACATCGATTTGTTTGCGAGAAGCGAGCCCTGTTGTGAAATATTTTATACTCAGTTTTTTTGTCGATCAGTGGTTCCCAAAGGTCCAAAAAATTTTGCCATCCCACCGATGCGAACCGGTATTTTTTCCAAAAATTCAAAACGATCACTGCTACTAAAAAAGCATATATCCCGACGCGGCGCGATGCGTACTATCAGAAAAGACCGATTTGTTTGCGAGAAGCGAGCCCTGTTGTGAAATATTTCATACTCACTTTTTTTGTCGATCAGCGGTCACCGAACACCCAAAAAATTTTGCCATCCCACCGATGCGAACCGGTATTTTTTCCAAAAATTCAAAACGATCGCTGCTACTAAACAAGCATATAGCCCGACGCGGCGCGATGCATACCATCAGAAAACATCGATTGGTTTGCGAGAAGCGAGCCCTGTTGTCAAATATTTCATACTCACTTTTTTTGTCGATCAGCAGTCGCCGAACACCCAAAAAATTTTGCCATCCCACCGATGCGATCCGGTATTTTTTCCAAAAATTAAAAACGATCGCTGCTACTAAAAAAGCATATAGCCCGACGCGGCGCGATGCACACTATCAGAAAACAGCGAGCCCTGTTGTCAAATATTTCATACTCACTTTTTTTGTCGATCAGCGGTCGCCGAACACCCAAAAAATTTTGCCATCCCACCGATGCGATCCGGTATTTTTTCCAAAAATTCAAAACGATCGCTGCTACTAAACAAGCATATTGTTCGACGCGGCGCGATGCAAACTATCAGAAAACATCGATTGCTTTGCGAGAAGCGAGCCCTGTTGTCAAATATTTCATACTCACTTTTTTGTCGATCAGCGGTCGCCGAACACCCAAAAATTTTGCCATCCCACCGATGCGATCCGGTATTTTTTCCAAAATTAAAAACGATCGCTGCTAGGTAAAGGTTAGGTTAGCCCGACGCGGGCGATGTTAGGTTAGGTCAGAAAACAGGCGAGGCCCTGTTGTAGGAAATATTTCATACTCACTTTTTTGTCGATCAGCGGTCGCCGAACACCCAAAAAATTTTGCCATCCCACCGATGCGATCCGGTATTTTTTCCAAAATTCAAAACGATCGCTGCTACTAAACAAGCATATTGTTCGACGCGGCGCGATTATGTTAGATCAGAAAACATCGATTGGTTAGGTTTGCGAGGAAGCGAGGTGTTGTCAAATATTTCATACTCACTTTTTTGTCGATCAGCGGTCGCCGAACACCCAAAAGGTTTTGCCATCAGGTTAGGTTGGGTTAGGTTAGGTTAGGGTTAGGTTAGGTTAGGTTAGGTTAGGTTGGGTTAGGTTAGGTTAGGTTAGGT
>JAGVSL010000318.1:0-25705 GCA_022494535.1 Himalopsyche phryganea
ATATAAATATCGTTTAACGTGTTAATCCTATCTGGAAAATCATTATTTAAAAGAAATTAAGACATAATTAGTTTTGGACTACTTCCATATTTTTTTCAATAGAACGCGACCGGTTTATCCAGAGCGCATTAAGAACTAGTGAAATTTCAATCATTGAAAAGTTTATATTGATATCTTTGTTATTCTAGTTACGGGTTGTGTTTCTTATCGTGACACTCGTTTCAACTTTCTGATGAACATCTTAATCTAGATATTCAATCTAACAAAATGTATATCATCGAACGAATTTCCAGCAGCAATGGGTACGATATGTCTAACAGAAATGAAATTTGTCTCCCGCAAAATGCACTATCAAATCAGTTCTCAATGATAAACTAAACCGGATAGCTACATTTATTATTTGCTTAAAGATTATAATGACCATAGAAATCAATCGGAGTATCTCGGCTAGACGGGAACAATGTCGCGTAACATTTTACCTGCACACACCACGGCTCACGTCAGTTGCCGAGCGACAAGTTATGAATATAATTTTGTAGAATATAAAATTTATTTTAAGTCTATAAAATTGCATATTCTTATGAATTTGAAGCATTTAGAAATGAATTAAATATATTTTGGCCAAGATTTTTACTAACATTGCGCTCGCATCCGACATCTCCTGCGTTAAATTAAAATGCCGCACTATATTACGTGCGACGCTGTGGGACAGTGGGAAACACCGCAGCGTCGTGTGGCGTATCATACAGTTAATGCGGGGCTTTAATATTAAATTTTGTTTGAAAAATCCCCTATTAATAATGATTTCTGTTTTTTGCCATCATATATTAATTAGAGTTCTACCATGTAATGCCCATTTAACCGATACATCATCGCAAATTGTGTTTTCTTCTTTATTTTAGTTTCCACCTTCCAGTGATAAGTCTAGACCTTTTATTGAACCGCCATCGACGAACTCGTCTCAGAAAAAATTACTTACTTCGCCGCGTGTAAACGAACAATACATCGAGACGGAAATTTTATGGCGTGAAGTGGTCGCTGTGGTTTTGCTGGAAAACGGTTCGTTTCATGAGCAAAATTTTGTATGCAGTGTTTGTTTTGCTATATTCTCATCATCGCATTTACTAAAGCAACATAAATTGAAATTTCATATCAAAAATAGATCCAGTAAATTAAAAGACAAACCACAAAAGGCGTTCAAATGTCATCAATGCGATTTCAAGTCATCCTATTCGTACAGTTTAAATATGCATACCATGTTACACACTGGTCAGAAACGATTTAAATGCGACCAATGCGATTTTCAATCCATCCAGTCTGGTAACCTAAAATTACATAAAAAGACACACACCGGCGAGAAGCCATTCAAATGTAACGAATGCAATTTTGAATCCACCTATTCTTATAGTTTAAAAGTACATACTATATTACATACTGGCGAGAAGCCATTTAAATGTGATCAATGCGATATGAAATGCACCAACTTACAAAGCTTAAAACGTCATGAAATCTTACACACTGATGAGAGACCACTAAAATGTGACCAATGCGAGTTTAAATGCACCGAGAATTCCAACTTAAAGACACATAAAATGTTACATACTGGTGAGAAGCCATTCAAATGTGACCAATGCGGTTTTAAGACCATCTATTCTGGTGCCTTAAAAAAACATAAAATTGTACATACTGGAGAGAAACCATTTAAATGTGACCAATGCGACTTCAAAAGCACCCACTCTCCGAGCTTAAAACGACATAAAATGTTACATACTGGTGAGAAGCCATTTAAATGTGATCAATGCGATTTTAAATCGAACCAGTCGCATCCCTTAAAATCACATAAAATGATGCATGCTGGCGAGAAGCCATTCATATGTGACCAATGTGATTTCAAAACGAGTCATTCTCATCACTTAAAAGCACATAAAGTGATACATACTGGCGAGAAGCCATTCAAATGTGACTATTGCAATTTTAAATGTACCCACTCTCAAAGCTTAAAACGACATAAAATGTTACATACGTGTGAGAAGCTAACCAACGCGATTTAAAATCGAACTTATCAAATGACTTAAAAAATACATTAAATTATAAATACTGGCGAAAAGCCATTCAAATGTGACTAATGCGTTTCGAAGTCCACCCAGTCTAGGTAGTTAAAAAGACATAAAATGTTACATTCTGGCGCGAAATCATTTAAATGTTACCAATGCAACTTTAGTGCACCGAGAATTTGAACTTAAAAACACACAAAATGTTAAATACTGACGAGAAGCTATTCAAGTCTGACCTGTGTAATTTTAAATCCTCGCAGACTTATATTCTAAAAACTCATAAATTGTAACATGCTGGCAAAAAGAGATTTAAATGAAACCAATGCAATTTTCAATTCTCTCTGCTTAATACATTAAGGATACAAAAATGTCCCATGATGCGCGAAAAATTCTCCGTTTTTTAAATATGTCATCTTTCTTTAACCTTTGTCTATTTTTAGATCTAGATTTATTTTAAAGTCTACAATCGTTAATAAAATGACTTTTGTACTTGACTCATTCCGGTCAGTTGAATTAATTACCGGCCATTCACCGATTTCATGAAAAATTGTATCGCATGTTTTATTCTAAAACAATTGTATTTTTTTTTAGTTAGAATATAATCGAGAGAAGTATAACATTACTGAAATTTGTAACAAAGCGAGATATTTATTTAATACATACGTGGTTGGTTTATAAATTATGCAATTGTTTCTTTACATATTAGTTAATAAAAAAAAATGTTGTATTAAACCGCTTTTATTAAGATATTACTTATTTATTATTATGAAATTAAATCTCATTAAAACCGTTTTCGCATTTTTAAAATGTCATAGGATATTCATTCGAGATATCCACCAGAAAGAAATAAACAAAAGTTCTCCTCTTGAAAATTTTATATTGAAAATAATATTGAGTAAATAATAATGGACATAAAAAAGTAATTCTCTGAATTTCTGTGCAAAATTAAGATGTTTATCAAAATACCTGCTATTTATTGGGTTAAAAGTAAAAAAAAAAATCGTTTATTAAGTAGGCTTCCGGTCCATAAACTCATTCATTTGAAAACGTGACATCCAATCTTACCGCATAATGTGATAGTTTAATTAATTAATAAGTTATAAGTATTGACCAATTTCTTATTTTATTTAAATATTACTAAAAGCAATTAAAAGAATTATTCTTAGCGTCGGACAAATAAATGAATCACCAGTTTCAAGGGCTGTTTGGCTGGTCAACGCATTTTTTAGAGAGGAGAATATCTCAAAGATGAACTTTTGTATTGATTTTTCGACTTTTTTCAGTTGTGAATATTTATGTTCTCATTTTTTTTAATAATTTATAATTTAATTTAAGACATCGACTGAGGGTGCTTGATGGAATTTCAATATCAAATTTGGATTATTGAGATTTTGTACACTTCCATGTATTTTGTCACTAACGACCCGGGTTTCGCCCTTCGGCATCTTCAGGCATTCGAGCACACGAATGGACTCGAACTGAGAGACAGTAAACAGTGTCTAACGTTTATATAGAAGATACAAATGCGACAAATATTATTTACGAGGTAAGACATTACACGTCTGAGAGCCACACTGATACCTGAATTAAATTATTCTTAAATTAAATTACTTAAATTATATCTTAAATTATGTTCTCATATTATTAGTTATTCTATTTTCTTTCAATTATGTTTATTGGATTTTTTAATAATAAATTGATACATGTATATCGCATAATATGGTTGCAATATCCGATTTTTTTACCTAGATCCAATCCCTAAAACGGGGCTTAACGAGAGTGATTAGTTGCTCAAATAAAGAGTTGAGCAACTGAGTAAAATTCTGGCTACTCTCTGTCTGGAATAGTGCTGCAAAAAACCCACGAATTTTGAAATGGCTGGAAAAAACCGGAAAATTGGGAGTTAACTGTTAGATAGGATGATTTTCATTGTTTTTTCAACATATTGAGTCCAAGTGTACGTATACATAACGACTGTGGAAAGGGAAAGGACGTAACCCACACCAAAAATTGTTGTGTATAACTCACACAAAACTTGACGACGATGATTTATCTTCCATCTAGTAAGAGGAATGCAGCTATTGTGCTTATCCTTGTCATCTCAGTGAATGGTGTTGCGGCTTCCTGATGTAATCTTGATGGTGATAGCATTATTTTTTTTTTGGTTAGAGCAATGCTCAGCACTCCCGCCCGAAGGCATCCGCGCGTTGCCCTGCCCATTTTTTTATTTTTTATTTACCCTCGAGAGGAGGTCAAATTACCGATGTCTCAGACGGTCTCGAAGTTCTCTCTGCTTAGGAGTCGTGCGGTCATCTGCTTCTTTCTTCTGCCGGTCCGGGTCCTGACGCCGTCAACCAGACAAGAGGAAAGTAAAAGGGAATCAGGGGGGTTTGAGAAGTAACACTCTCCGAGGCCTCACATAATCTGTGTGCGTTTGTTCGCTGTAATCGTGTAATAGTGTTTTGATTCTGGTGTTGGGATGGTCATTCATGTCGTTGTAGAATTTCTTCGACAGCTTCACGACGTCTTCCAGGATAGGATCGATGTTAAGGTCTCTGTGCAGTGTGCTGTTGCGGACAACCCACGGCGCGTTCGTGATTTGTCGCAACGTCTTATTCTGAATAGCCTGTAATTTCTTAATGTGGTTCACGCTAGCGTGTCCCCATATGGGGGCCGCGTAGGTCATGATGGGTCTGGTGATCGCGGTGTACAGGAGCAATTTGCTTTTTATGGCAAGCTTGCTGCGCCTGCCTATCATAAGAATCAATCTTCCCGTGACTAGCGATGCTTGGCGTTTTTTGACATCTATTTTATAGTTATTAAACGGAAGCTTTTATATTCACACCTCTATATATATATATATGTGAAACCATAATTATCTTTTTCTATTCACACACGGTAAATTCAATATATTTATTATTATTGCGGCAAGGCAATGTTTTTTATAATAAAGCGAAGTAATTTTTTGATTTCATCACAATAAATATTGGATGGCGTCCTGTGCTGTCTATTTGACGTTTACGCGACTTATATAGCCTTGTTAAGTTGTCGTTTTATATAAATTTGACATTCTGCAGTTGGTTAAATTTTTGGTGTGAAGTAGTCAGCGAAATATAGCACGAACCGTTTTCAACCAACTTCCAATTGTCTGACGCCAATTTGTCAGCAATGTAACCAAGAAAACAGAAACCAAGCAACGTGAACACAGCGAATTGTCAGAGAAAAGTCAGCAAAAAGTCAGCAAAGTTGCACCCGAACAAACCTATTATGTGTAAACTAAAATTGAGTCGGGAGTCGGGCGTGAGACCTAGGTATTTTACCGATTTGGCTCGCGGTATGTCGTGTTGTGCATTCGTACGCACTTAATGGTAAGTGAAGCCCAAAAGTCATTGTCGAATTACACTATTTAAAGTATCCAGGTTCGTTAATATAAATCTAAAATTAATTAGAAAAATATGAATGTATTTTTAAATAGATCATTAGCCCGATTATTTACAAAAAAGGCTAAGATAATGATGTCATTTCATAGATGTCTCTGCATGTTTTGAAAATGACGATTACAAAATTATCGTTCCATTCTTGACGGAATAGATTTGTCACTCGTATAGCACCTTTACTGTTGTATGTATGTATATATATGTACATACAAACACACACACACACCAGTATAGACTATGTATGCTACACGCATAGGGTTGCTTTTTGACAGTGACGTATTGTATTGCAACCTAGATCGTTTCTGCTGCATTTTGTGTAAATATATGGGACGTATTCGGGAACGACGAAAGAAAACATTGCAATATAAGTTGAACGATGATATGTCGGACTTTCATTGGATATTTGGTTAATTACCAATATACAATGACATATGACAGATTGGGACCGCTTCAGAAAGTACGCGAAATGAAATTTTATGTTTTAGAGTAGAACAAACCAAACCTTGTCCCTGCTAAAATACATTTACCTCTACAATGACTTAAAAATGACAGTTTGGGATCGCTTCAGAAAGTACGCGAAATGAAATTTAATGTTTTATAATAGAACAAACCAAACCAAATCAGCTTGCTGATAGTCGTATTCAACGAGGTATGAAATGCGTGAACCCGTGAGATATAATAAGCCTGTGATTATCTAAGTCTCTTGGTATGATTCACTATATCCACCATTCTAGTTCACCCGAGTCCATTGGTTTATTTTTGTCTATTCTTGTAAATTACATATTGCCGGATCCGTGGTCTAGTGCTTCCGTTGTGGTGCTCACGGGTTCGAATTCCACTAGAAATAGTTTCATAAATTGATTTTTCAATTGAGGTAAACATATTTCTATTCGTTGATCGAATTAGCATTTACCTGGTAGAACTACATTGCAATGAAAGAAAAATTTCCACTTTACATTATTTCCTCATTTAAGAAAACTGAATTACTTCACCAATCAAGGCGAGAATGATGTAATTCTTAATAAATTACTGATTTCTAACTCCACTGATGAAGGCGGACCTTTAGATAAACAAATGTGTACTGGGATAGTCTGTTAGTACCAATCTTTACTAGATGTTAGTCTTAATGACTTCATTATTTGCTCACTTGTTCATCTCGAGTCACTGACGGTTTACATAAAAGAAAATAACAAAATATTTGAAGAAGAAACTACTAAGCTATGATTAGGAAAGATCACTGTCTCGAAGTGGGTATCTTCAGCTTTATTGTATCTACTAGGTCTCTATTAGGATGATATTCTCAAAATGCTTAGAAAAGCTCTATGCCATGGCTAATAACACTGCCAAGTATGACTCTCACAGCCGTACCTTACTACGCAGACAGATAAAGCGTTCAAAGAGTGCTGCACGCTGTGCTATAAAAACATCAAAAGGTGACGTTCAGCAGTTACGTGCAGATTTAAAAAATGGGCCAAATCATGTTTTTGGGAGTCACTCTGACTGCCGTGCTGATTTCTATAAAACCAACGTGTCGGAAATCAACCGCATACCATATTTGGAAAATACTCCACTATTGAGAGATATAAGGTTACACCTCGATGCCATAATTCGAAAGGCAGACAGATTGACTACTAACGTCACAGCAAACTCTGCAGAATGTTACATGGCCTTAGTGAGTAAATTTACTGGTGGGAAACGCGTAGACTTCTCAAAGAGAAAGAGCTACAAAAGTAGGTGTTATGGTGCTGGCATAGTTCGCACAATGGGATCCCAACACATTTTAAATCTGCATAGGGATATAGCTGGTAAGTCGCCTGGTCATAACACAAAAAAGATAGTGATGAAAAGGTTGGAACGTGTGACTCGTCTTAAGGCCAGACGTCTGAATTTCACTCCTTACAAAAGACCAACTGCACATGTAATTTCTGAACCTGACTGCGAATATGCTCCTTGCTTGCTGATAGTCGTATTCAGCGAGGTATGAAAATTCGTGATCCTGTGAGATATGAAAATCCTATTGATTGAATTGTCATTTACTTGGTAGAACTCTGTTATAATAGGATAAAATATCAAATTATTTAGTTCTACAAAATTTTATTAGGTAGTTGATAACTATTTCGGCTTAACGCCATTGTTAGAACTATAGTTGTATATATTTTTTTCCATGTCCGCTCCCAGTGTGGTGCATATGGTCTCTTAATGGATACCTCCTTAACAGAACTTTTCTATTAAAACCTCATTGTTACTCAGTTGTTCAACCTCAGTTAGTTAGCTAATCGCTCTCGCTACGCCCTGTGATGATCAAATGGGTGGGAGGGAGGACTCAGACTACAAACAGAAATCCATAAATCGATTGAAAGATCAATTTATGAAAATATCAAATTTTTAGTTGAACCCAAGACATTCGGTAGTTCATAGCCAACTGTGCCACGGACGTTCTATATTTTATCCTATTATAAAGAGCCTGTCGTCATCTAAGTCTCTTGATATAATTCACTATATCCACCATTCCAGTTCACTCGAGTCCGTTGGTTTCTTTCTGTCTATTCTTGTAAATTATATATTGCCGGATCTGTAGTCTAGTGGTTCCGTTGTGGTACACACGGGCTCGAATCCCAGTAGATCCAGTTTCATAAATTGATTTTTCAATTGAGGTCGACATATTTCTATTCTAAAAAGCCTGTCATCATCTAAGTCTCTTGGTATGGAACTTTCGCCATTCCATCAAGTCCGTTGGTTTCTTTTTGTCTATTCAATATTGAATTGATTGTTCTGTAGTCATTCGTGGTTCGAATGCCTGAAGATGCCGAAAGGCGAAACCCGGGTCGTTAGTGACAAAATACATGGAAGTCTACAAAATCTCAATAATCCAAATTTGATATTTCTATTCGTTGATTGAAGTAGCATTTATTTGGTAGAACTACATTGTAATGAAAGAAAAATTTCAACTTGACATTATTTCCTTATTTAAGAAAAATAAATTACTGACGTTTAAGTACATAAAAGAAAATAATAAAATATTTGAAGAAGAAACTACTAAACTATGATTAGGAAAGATCACTCTCTCAGAGTGGGTATCTTCAGCTCTATTATATCTATTAGTATGATATTCTCAAAATGCTTTAGAAAATTTGGTTCTCAAATGATTTACTTAGCCTTACTAATAACCCAAAAAGTTTGCTAGCACGCATAATGTAGAGAAAATATGTGAAAGAATAGTTAAACGTTTTACTGAGATCATAGATGAATGTTTGAAAACTGGCAGACCACTTAACGCTGTCTAAATTGTGTTACCTACCGATTTTTTGTTTCTTACTATATTTCTTTTTACAACTTATATATCTCCTCCTTTTTTTAGATACATGTACTTCACATTATATTATAAATGACCAAAACCGATCACTCGGTTCAACAGAATTCGATAATTTACGACAAAGTACTTCGCGTAAATTATCGGTTTACCCGATTTCCGTGACAAATATATATTCTATAATGACGAATAGTGACGTTTGCTGAGGTTTGAGGTAATACATATTTGATTCGATTCATTTTTGAAGCTCTATGCGCAATATAATATAAAAACGTCAGATCTGTCAAAGTGACAGATCTGACGTCTACATAATATAACCATAGAGAATAAGATAGTTTCTGGTATATTTTCCCTACCGACAAATGGTGAAAGTTGTTGTATGGATCTTAGAGCCATTTTTCGGTAAATGTCTCAAGTGACCTTCTATGTTGAATTTATTGTGGTAAGACGTCACCGTTAATGTCTTAAGTGTGTTTGTTATTCCTGCGGTTAAAGTTAACCGCGGTAGTTTTCTCCGAGTGTAATTTAATACGCCAATCTTTGTACCGTGAAGCTATTGACGCACTCGTTTTCTGTACGAGTGCGGTGGCTCTGTTCCTGTTCATCGTCCTGACTAAGATCGCCGTATCGTCCGCGTATTGCGCGACGATAGTTTGCGAGTTACTGTCGGGATCGGGATGTCGTGCGTGTACAGGTTGTACAGCAAAGGCGAAAGTGAGGCCCCCTGCGGAACGCACGCAGTGGGTATACGAGATGTGAATTTTACTCCGTTGAGTTTTACGCGGAACTGTCGGTCGGTGAGAAACGAATTGATCAATTTAATCATTGGGGCTTAGAGGCCGGCCAAGGCCAGCTTGCCGATCATCCTTTCAGTCACAACCTTGTCGAAGGCTTTGGCTATATCTGAGAACAGGCCTGTGGTAAACAGACGGCGGTTGAATCCGTCCGTGATATATTCTACTACTCGGAGCAGTTGATGGTTGGTGGGGTGTTTCGCCAGGAAGCCGTTTTGCTCTTCCGGGATGAGTTTCTTCTTCAGGACGAATCCCTCCAGTCTGAACTTAATGACGCGTTCAAGATGTTTACCCATTGATGGGAATAGATTAATTGTTCTGTGGTTTTCTGGGATAGTGTAATTTTTGCCCAGCTTAGGTATGAAAATGACGTCCGCCGCCTTCCACGCTGTTGGAAAGTGTTGGATTTCTAAACAAACGTTGGCTTATATATTTTTTTATATATATTTGTTTACCAAATCTTAAATAACTATTCCGTTTTGTCGCCCGGGGCGGTCCCTTAGTTTGCCGCTAACCCTAGTTTTCTTCCATTAATATATGTATGTATAAATGTAATTTCTTCAAAAATATGTACTATGTTTTTACAATCATGACAAATTTTATATTTCATATTAAAAGAGAAATACGAATTTTTTTATGTACAGTACATAAATTGATATAAATATATGCTACATAAAAACGAGAATAATTTAAACTGAGATTTTAGCAACCGAGTGCTTTAATTTTTTCTGATACATATAAAAATACTTGATTGTTTCACATTTTGGATGCATTGCGCCGCGGCACACCGGTTGCGGAGCACTGCTTTTGTCTTCCAGTGGACTTCCTTTTACCATTATTGTGCAATTAACGTGCCCAATTGCGTATCTGATATTTATTTAGTAATACAGTTGTACAGTGAAAATTTAAATTATTATTTCAAAATGAAAAGCCCTAACAAATAATACTCTTCGCTCACCTACAATTGTATTATTTGTGTCTCTGCTAAAAAAAATATGTAATAAATAGTTACGATAAATTTTTTACTCTACACAAGCTGTTGATTAAATAAATATCGTTAGAGTAATGTAAAATAATGACTAAAGCTACTTTCTGTATCCTTGATTTATCAAAATTGCAAACTGGCTCTATTGCAATTCCTCGATATTTTGTTTTCTTATTTAGAATTTTAATAAGTAAATACCGACTCAATAAATCATTCCAAAATGGTCACATGACAGCAGCTCAACAAAATTAAGGCAAACGATTTTAAGACAAATGAAATTGGATACTGTAAGTATGTGTGTATGTAGAAAATGAAACGAACAATGTTAACGTTTGGTTGAAGCTAAAAAAAGAATTAAAGAATACGAAAAACAATAATAATTGATGCTTGGATTCATTTTTAGCGATTTACGCACCAGAGATAAGGATATAAGAAGGTGTATATTTTTATAGACCCCTCCCTTCCCTCCCATTTCCTTCTCTCCTGACTGGTAAATGGCGTCAGGACCGGGGCGGCAAAAGAAAGAAGCAGATAACTGAACGACGCCTGAGCAGTGAGAACTTCAAGACCATCTGGACAATCGGTAGTTTAATCTCCTCTCGAGGGTAAAAAAAATTAAAAAAAAATGTATGCCTTCGGGTGGGAGTGCTGAGCAATGCGAGATTAATGAATCACCGCCATCAAGATTACATCAGGAAGCCGCATTTACATTCACTAAGATGAAAGAGATAAGTACATTAGCTGCATTCCTCTTACTTAACGGAAGATAAATCATCATCACCATCTTGTGTCTACTGCACTTACTTTATAAACCAAGTCCACTAAGAATCCAGAGCAAATTATATAGCGCATCCAGAATTGTATTCAGTCGCTCAACACAATGTTCGATGAAATCGGGAATAGTATAATTATTATATATTAGGATTGTATCTTAACACTCGGATATTGAAACCATGTTATGCGTTATAAATACATTTATTTATTACAAAATCCATTTAACATAGTTAAGAAAAACGAAAAAATTATAATACGATTAACATAAATATTCACAAAGAAAAAAGTCGGAAAATCGATACACAAAGTTCGTTTCCGAAATATTCGAACAGCTTAAAACTGGCCTCTCATTTGTCAGGCTGGATAATATTTTAATCACTCGATTAAAATAAGAAATTCGTCGACAATTGTAACCTATATATTAAAACATTATATTAGGCGTAAGATTGGATGTCTTGTTTTCAAATGAATGAATAAATGGGCTGTGACAGGATCGCTCTTTGTGACTTATATTATTAATTATTATTATTTTTTATAATTATAACATAAAAAAGCAGATATTTATGTTAAGTTATTATTTTTCTACAGAAATTAAAAGAACCTCTTTTTCTTCACACTTAAACAAATACATTAAATAAATAGTTCATTCTGCTATTACTCTCGATCGACAAATATTTCTCTCGATTACATTCGGATTGACATAATTGCAACTGTTTTAAAATAAAATTTGCAACATGCATTTTCATTAAATCGATGATTGCCGGTAATGCTTAATTCACATAAATGTGGCTCATACAAAAGTCGTGGTTTTCTCCTGAAGATCCTGGGCTTGAAAATCAATCTAACATTAAAGAAGCGGTGAGAAACAGATAACGAATTTATTAAAGGAATATTTTTCCATTATGTGACACTTAATGTGTTAAGTAAATGAATAGACGTGGATTTAAAATTGCATTGGACACTTTCATCGAAATGTTTATTTTTCGACAGTATGTAACCTTTTGTGTTTTTTTAAGCTTTGAGAATAGGTGGATTTAAAATCGCATATATCACATTCGAATGGCTTATCGCCAGTATGTAACATTTCATGTATTTTTAGGTTGCCTAACAGGCTTGACTTAAAATCGCAATGGTGGCATTTATATGGCTTCTCGCCGGTATGTGTTCTTTTATGTCTGATAAAGCTACTAGAACAGGCGGATTTAAAATCACATTTCACACATTTGAATGGCGTCTCGCCAGTATGAAACATTTTATGTCTCTTTAAGCTATAAGTATGGGTAGATTTAAAATCGCATTGGTTACATTTAAATGGCTTTTCGCCAGTATGTAACATCATATGGCTTTTTAAGTTACAAGACTTCGTGGTCTTAAAATCGCATTGGTTACATTTGAAAGGCGTTTCACCAGTATGTTTCATTTGATGCGTTTTTAAGTAAGCAAAACGAGTGAACTTAAAATCACATTGGTCGCATTTAAATGGCTTCTCGCCAGTGTGCAATAGTTTATGTCTTTTCAAGGTGCCTGAATAGGTAGATTTAAAATCGCATTGGTCACATTTGAATGGCTTCTCGCCAGTGTGTAACATTTTATGTAATTTTAAGGGACTAGAATGAGTGGATTTATATTCGCATTCGTCACATTCAAATGGCTTTTCATCGTTATGTATCATCTTATGGCTTTTTAAGTTTGCAAAGATGGTGCATTTAAAATCACATTGGTCGCATTCAAATGGCTTCTCGCCAGTGTGCGATAGTTTGTGTCTTTTCAAAGTGCCTAAATATGTAGATTTATAATCGCATTGGTCACATTTGAACGGCTTCTCGCCAGCATGTAGCATTTTATGTGATTTCAAGTTACAAAAATAGTGTGACTTGTAATCGCATTGGTCACATTTAAATGGTTTCTCGCCAGTATGGGACATTTTATGTATTTTAAAGGCGCGAGAATGTGTGGATTTAAAATCGCATCGGTCACATTCGAATGGCTTCTCGCCAGTATGTAACATTTTATGTGTTTTTACATTTTTCGGATGGGACGATTTAAAATCACATCTTAATTTACCAAATTTATTATTCACACGAAATTTCGACTCATGAAAATTTTTGTGTTGCTTAAGTGAATTTAATGACGGGAATATATTAAAACACACACTGCATACAAAATTTCTCTCATGAAACAAACTTTTTTCCAATATTACCAACGCGACCACTTCGCGTCTTAAAATTTTCAATTTTATGGATTGTTCGTTTACGGACGGCAAAGTAAGTAATTGATTCTGAATTGTCCATGGTTGTTCAAAACTGGTTACTGGTAGATGGTGGATTGTAGCTGACAAATTAGCATTGGTAGCTAGATTCTAAAATAAAGAATAAAACACAATATATTATGATGGGTTATTGATGCAAAATGCAATTTCTCTACTATACCCTTATGAAAAAAATAAATAACCCAAGTTCAATTGGGATGCTTAGAGATTCTATCCGAGAATTATAAATATCTTAATTAATAGAAAACCTTAAAAAATATATTTTTTTAGATATTTTATCTATAAGTATTGAAACGATTTGGTCACTCATCATTCAAAAATTTTATCAAATGACACGTGTCAAGAAAAATATGAAATTAAATGTGGCAATTTTGTTATACCACTGGCTTACAAACTGGATAGTGATGTTACCGATTGTAATTTTATATAAAAAAACGAATTTCCACAAAGTTGCCGCCGAATCTATAGAAAATATGTCTAGAATACTTTGCGAAATAGACTAGAAAGAAAATCTTGATTCCTTTGTTCGACTTAAGTCGACTTTATTTTTGCCAAATATTGAAAAACTTTAAAAAGAAAACCAAAAACTTTAATAAAAAAGAAACCAAGGAAGCCACTAAAGAAGTATTATAAAATAAGTTTACATCAATGCATACATATGCAAACATACGTGTTATGTATTATTATATGAAAATAAAATATTATTTTTTAAATAATAATAAAAAAAATGTTGAACTTTGCTAGCAAACCAAATGAATTAACGTGTCACAATAGCAACAAATCTGTGTGTGTTTCAAAATCTGACTAAGGATCTCTGTGAGGATGATATGATTTTAATTAATGTTATAAAGCATTTTTAGATTTACATTGCAATAGTTGATAATTCTGGCGGTAATCCGGTCGTGATCTTTTAAAAAATATTAAAAAAGTCAGTGTGTTTTAATTTTTAAGAACCGACGTTTCTCCATCAAGAACTGACAGTCAACATGCTTGTGTATCTTCTAATACGCCATGCTGAAAGTCCTTGGAATTGAAACGACCTTGATGAGCATTCATGTATTAATAAATGATTTTATAATAATATTGAGCATTGATAATAATTACCTTTTCCGGATTCTGTTGAGAATAAGAACACTCTCCTAATTCAAAATTTTCTATTTTAGTTTCTTTGCAGATTTGATATTGGATTTCTTCTTTCGATTTGGTGTTCAGGGACGTTTTTGAAACCTTCTTTAACAAAAATAAAGGAAAATGTATTCAGTAACTTGTGATTCAATCGCTTAATCTATCCTCTCCGAAAAGATTAAGGATGATAGAAATAAAAGGGACCGCTTAAAAATAGTGCATCGTTTGTTTATAACTGTATAGACGCACCGGTTTTAGGACAGTATGGCTCGGAGAAGGTTTGTATAGAATAATGGATCTAGCATATTACAAGTGGTATAAAAACTTACGTCTTCTTGGCATAATGTCAATAATTGTAAAGAAATGATAAACTTCTTTGTTTTTATCAGTTGACTAGTGAGTACCCGGCATGCATTGCAACGCTACTCAAAGAAAGAAAGGGTTTGTGTTTTAATTCTGTTTATTGAACTGCTTTTGGATTAGAGGTCTGCACAGGCCGAAATTTCATAGACTTACCCGGTTCGAGCCCATCATCTTCAGGTCTGGCCCAACCCGAACCCGAGTTTCAATAGCACACTTGTTATAACACAATATTTTTGTTTTTCGTTTGATGCGTACACGAATAAATCATAAGGTTTTTCCTAGATGTCACTGTATTTACATATTTGGTTCTTTTTTCAATTTTTTTTTCTTCAGAACCCTTCACGGGTGTGTGCACAACAACTCCCCGAAGTTTCATTAAAATCGTATGAATGGTAAAGGAACGCGTCAAGGACAAACAAACATTTATTTTATATAATATTTCCCGGCAAGATCACAATAAGTCCTTCCTGAAAGTTTCGTCGCGATCGGTTGAGTAGTTTGGGAGTCTATAAGATCCGGACAAACCAACAGACATTCATTTTTATATATATATATAGATAATGCTCGTGATGAGCGAAACCGGTCCTGATCATTATAAATATGTGGAAGTAGTACAAATGAATTGTGTTTTATTTAAAAAAAAAAAAAAATGATAAACTATTCTTTACATACAATACGATACTAATTCTATACTCTAATATAGACAAAATGACGTGAAATACTTAAAAAATATCATTTTCATAACGATTGATCGATTTAGTGCTGTTTGAGATTACCATGTTCGCCTCGTGGTGATCGCCATCGTCAATTATTTCTTTCGGCTTCACGATTGCCTCGTGTTTTATGTCAATTGAATAATATTCCTCAGTCCAGATGTCACTCGTATTATTTTCAAGATTTTTATCATTATATGCGTTCTGTGATGCATCCAATGACGGTAAATCATTGTCAGGTTCAATTTTAATATCCATCACAAGGCTCTTAGTAAACTATTGCCTAATAACATAATTAAGTGACACGTTGCATAGAAATGACACTACCACAAACAAAAGTTAATATGTTTCCCTATTTTAACATAGACAATAATTAATTTTGAGCAAGATCAAAACTATGTAATAAAAAGTCTAAGGTAAGTAATTTGATTGACACAGATTTGAAAAATGTGAGAGAGAGGAAAACAAGAATTCTTCTATTTTTTTTAATGAATGTAAGTATTTAAATTAAGAAATTTTTACCTTTTTTTATAATTAGGTCCGTTCCTAATGATGATAAAACATAAACTTTTTATGTTGTTTTTCTCGTAGAGTAAGAACGCCTGAAAGAATAGAAGATTGAATCGATTCAAGAAATAAGAATATTAATTTACAATAGATTGCTTTTAATAAGAACAAAAAAACAGATTTTATTTAGATTTCTACAGTACTGTCATGTCGTGTATCTGTGAAGATTTTTTTATTTCTTTCATTCATGCTTTTTTTCTCAGCAGCGAATATGTTTTTTGCGAAGAAATATGTTTTAGCATTTAATTTATAAATTTATATAAGTCCCCCGTCAGTCTTTCTGCTTTCTCCCAGGTCATCCCAGCGTTCCACAGCTCCACCGAGTACATATATATATGAATGGTCATCTGCGGATGTTTAGGGCAATGGAATCTATCCGATTGGTAGAAAGGACAGGCAGGTTCAGAATCCCCTGTGGCATCTGCAGCACATGTCCAACCCAGGTTTATCGTCACTATTTTTTATGTTGGACGTAGTAAGGGGCTGGCCCGTCTGCTCTCTTACCTCCGAGTACCAGTAAAAGTCAAATAACCGTACTCCTGTTATTCGCCGCAAGCCTCTGTTTTCGAAGCCTAGTATACGGTTGCCCTGTGCTTTCGTGAGGTATATAAGGAGTATTCAAAATATAAGCAACACCTATCTCACATTTTGACAGCCAATAGGCGCCATTCAATGAACTCAGTAAAAGCGTTAACTGCGTTACTCTATGAAATGTTAGACAGATAAATAGGCGTTGGGTCCGGATATACCTATTTGCTTTCTGAAGTGTTTCACTTACGTCCCAATTGAAAAATCGAAAATCAGTTTGCAGACATCACACTTTTGACAGTCTGTACATACTTTTTTTATAAAACTTACGTCATGTTGAACTAAAAATTACGAAACTGTTACTTACGGCCATTTGGCTTTGTAGAATCAATATTATCCTCACACTGAAATACAAACTTGCGGGCCCCAGAACAAAAAATATTTTAATTCGGACTGAATCAAAATTTCTCCAATTTTCTTGAAAAAATAGACAAATTAATTTAACATTAATATATAAAAATAATATTCACCAAATAAACTAAACAAAAATAGAAAAATACGCCAAAATGTATTTGCTTTAGTTTCCTATTTATTTATATTTTTTGTTCCTAAAACTCGATGGCGATATGCGATATAGCTTAAATCTGTAGTAAAATGGAAATATTATGATTAAAATACAAAACAAAAGATGGACGGTATCATTGAGTATGATTTCAAGTGGTAAGTACGAGAGAAGGCTAAATTTTGAGTTATTTTCCAGTTCTTTGCAAGTCAATAAATCTAGCAGCCCAAGTTTAATAGGAAAACTCTGGGTGGAAAGCGGGAAACAAGATTCCATTGAGATAGTATGTTAGTATGCAAAGACCGGGTGAACCTCTCGACCCGCTCGCCATAGTACAAAATACCTGACCCGTACGTCCTGGAAAGACTACGAGACTTATATCAAAGATCAACTCGCAGTCCCGGAAGACTTGACGAGCCCAGCCGACGTAGATAAAGCCGTGGGATACCTGACGGACACTATGCGCACCGAGAAACTGCCCCCGCAAACGGGCACAGACCGGACATCTCGATCAAGTTTAAAAACTTCATCACGGAAAAAAACCGTGCAACGTGCGGACTGTACCGTCACGCTAACCCGATTGCCAGGACACACCTTAAGTGACTCAACGCACAGGTGAGACTGGCATTGAAGAAACATAAATTCGACACTTTCGATGACAACCTCAAGGATCTTGAAAAGGGAAGTCAACCCTACTGGATCCTTAGCAAGACAATAAGCCCCGTCCATCCACTATTCGGATCGAATGGACCGGTTTACACCGACGAGGATAAATGCGAAACATTCGCAGACTTTCCGGTGAATCAATCGCGCGCTCGACTGTGTGATCGCGAAACACGCAGCATAATAAGAGGTCCCGGCATCCCACCACACACATATCGACCCGCCACTACAAATGAGATAGAGATCAGAATCACGAGACTGATTAATCTTTATAGTTTTAATGCATTATTGTGTATTCTCAATTCACTTCAGTGGCCATCAGGTGCCACTGAGGTTTACACCCGCCAATAATAGCAATATTCTGGCAACATTCTCAGTGTGCGGTCCGCTGCAATGCAGGCTACTAGTTGGACGAAATTTGAAAAGCTCGATTGCAGTCGTAACATGTACAATTATTGATATATTATATTTAAAAAGATCATTCGAACGAATAAATACCATTCTCTTCCCCTCGACCAGCGTCGTCGTCGATTCTTTCTTGCTGCCTTACGTGATATTCGTATTTAACGTTAATGATGATCCTGATCTTGTTTAATTTCGATTTTTCATGAACAGTTACATGTTTGCTCAAGTAAATGTAATGATGGAAATATATCGAAGCATGCGCTGTAAACAAAATTTCGCTAATGAAAGATGGCATTGTCCAGCACTATTATAACGACCACTTAGCGCTGTAGAATTTCCGTTTTTATGTTCCGTTCATTTAAGTAATGCGGCTTAGGCAACTCATTGGAGACGAAGTATTGCCATAAAAGACGTTCTCTGGTGCATTCGATGCCAGGGAGTAATCGTCCAGGTTTATTTTCGTATCCAATCCAAGTTTCTAACCTAATTGGTTCATGAAAACAAAAATAGTGAACAAGTTGAATAAGTGTACAATAAAATTATACGAGTGAAAAAGCATCAAAATACTTTTTGAGGTACTTTTCTCCTGGTGTATCTTATAACGCCAACCTTTTCAGCCTGAATTTATTATAAAAAACCGTTTTTGTGTTTTTTACCTGTTTAGGTATTAGTATGACATCAGATCTAGTATATATGACGTATGTATATCGGTTAGATAAAATTGTATATTTACTCTTGTCTTCCATCCACCGTGTTTTGTAAAAAATAGTATATTTAATTTTAATAAACCTGAATGCTGTTGAAATGCTGCATTAGAAAGTCTTAGCATTAATACTTGCTGAATTAGGAGACCAATCACAATAACATTCTTCTTCTTTATTTCGTTGAAAAAGTTTATTTTCTTCTAATAAACATGGTCTTAATACAAATATATACAAGTTCTTACAAATTTCTATTTCTTAATTGTGATTTATTAGATTATGTAAAATTATTAAAAAAATGAATGAGTAGGTATATAACAGGTATATTATTATAAGGAATTTTGAACAGTCTATAATAAATAATTCTTTATGTAATATATTCCACTGATAATATGTTTCACACACAGCCGTCAAAATTGTATATTAATAATAATATCTCTATATTAATCAATAAACATCATTCACCAAGACAATTTTTATTTTTTCTCTTATAAATATATTGACATGCATAAATAAGCTTAAAAATCCCTACAAAATATTTTAGACTTTGAAAACCAGCTGTATCATATAAGACGAAGAGGCCGAAGAGCACAAGGTCTTTCGATGGGCATCGACACCTCGATGCCCCACGAGGCGGCGTCACTTAATACGCACGGGCGAAAGACCCAGGCTTTGGAGCAAAAATACTTCAATGAAACACACTCTCGCTCGCTCACATTTGTTTTATTGCAGTTTAGGCTTGGAATACAAAGTTTATACATGGTTAAGACTTGCTGAGAATCTGTAACTTGGTAATCGTCCCTTGACTGGTTTTCCAGGAATTCGCCCGCCCAGTACTGGCTTCACTCAAATTGCTATTAAACACAGAAAGCGCGGAAAATTTCAAATTCATTGCATTGATGATGAAATTGAAACGTTAAATAATTATTTAAATTAACGATGAAGATTAATTTGAAACTTTCAATAATTACTATTTGCCTATTAAACTTTCTCAGTGCTGTTAAAAACATTCCCTTTTATGATATACAGCCTGCTTAAAAGAGTCTGTAGACGGCTTTTGAATGGCTTGAAGACCCCTGTCCGCCCCGTAAGTATAGGGTGGTGTCACATAATATAAAAAAATATAATATAAAATAAAAAAGCTGTACAATAACTTAAATTTAATACTTTGCCTCTCCCCCCGCCCTACGGCAACTGCACAAGATAACGACAAGCCTATGTGCCATCGTTGAATTTGAAAAGAAGACATTTTACATAATAATGAAAAACCAAATGTAATAAATCAATTGGATTAGCCATATTTTCAATTCATTTTACTAAGCTTTAAAGCGAATGCTGTATATTTTTTCTCATCTCAATTATGCACAGAATATATACGCAGAACAGCATAAAGAAAAGTTGCCAAGACTTTAAAATCACTGGATTTATAGCAATTACAGTGATTGTTTGTATCGTGAGCCAAAGTTACCCAAATTGGATGAAAATTTCGCCAACCTTGTTTTATCTATATTTATATAACAATTATAGCAATAAATCTATTTATGTTAATTAATTTTATCTTAAGACATAAGTTTATTTCTTTGTAGAACAGTACCACACACAAATGTAATAGCGAACCATAAAAATACAAAAACCCTCAGAATTGGCTCAACGTTACCCAGATTGACAGTAAAAACTTTGTTATGTTATCCTTTCAGACATAACTACTTATAAAATGACACACCCTGGTTTTTTTAAGTTTAATTGGGGAGTGTTATTTATATAGCAAACCCACTTTTAATACTATTTTTAATATCCAATTGATTCAGCATGTAAAGGATATGTAAAGGTTAATAAAAAAAATATTTCGATAAATTTTATTGCAAAGTGAATAAAATGGATACTGTTAAAAACTTTGAGTTGATAAATTTACACAGAAAAAATTAGAAGAAAAAAAAAAAAGTTACACAATATGCCTGATGTTTTAAAAGGAGACGATGGAACACATTTTAAATCACATTGATAATATGTGCAAGGTTTCTACACATATATGTGACAAAATTACGTAAAGGATATCAATTTACTGATCATATTCATTGCACATCTTATCCATAATTTGGAAATCTAACACACAGGTCAACTTACAAATTTATTAGTAAAATTGACTAAATTTGAAATTATAAAATTGGTATCCGTGATAAAACGATGAAAAATAACGAAGTACGCGCGAAGAATCAGAAAAATATAAATTTAGAGAAAATGGCTAATTCATACAAACATTTGATATTAATTTTGTCCTTATGCCAGATCTATACGTTGTTTAAAATGACAGTGGTAGAGTTTGAAAGGTTTCTAACCGGAATGTTTAATTGTGTGATTTTTCAAGCGTCCTGGACTGACAGATTTATAATCGCATTGCTCGCATTTGAATGGCTCCTTGCCAGTATGTAACATTTTATGTATTTTTAAGCTATTAGACATGTGGGATTTGAAATCGCATTGATCACATTTGAATGGCTTCTCGCCAGTATGCAATAGGTTATGTCTTTTTAGAGTAGAAGCCCAGGCGCATTGAAATTTGCATTGGTCACATTTGAATGGCTTCTTACTAGTATGTAACAATTTATGAGATTTGATGCCTTTAGAATATTCGGATTTGAAATCACATTGGTCACATTTAAATGGCTTCTCGCCGGTATGGGACATTTTATGTTTTTCAAAGGTATTAGAATAGTTACATTTAAATTCGCATTGGTCACATTGAAATGGGTTCGCGGTAGTATGTAATCTTTTATGTGTTTTTAAGTTAGCAAACAGACTGGACTTAAAGTTGCATTGATCACATTTGAATGGTTTCTCGTCAGTATGTATTATTTTGTGTGTTTTTAGCTGAACAAACAGTGTGGACTTATAATCGCATTGGTCACATTGAAATTGTTTCGCACCAGCATGAAACATCTGATGTTTTTTTAAGTAAGAAGAACGGGTGCAATTAAAATCGCATTGGTCACATTTGAATGGTTTCTCGCCGGTATGTATCATTTTATGTATTTTTAAGTTAGCAGACTGGGTAGATTTATATTGGCATTGGTCACATTTAAATGGCTTCTCGCCTGTATGTAACATTTTGTGTCTTTTAAGCTGAATAAAGAGTGTGGACTTATAATCGCATTGGTCACAATGAAATGGTTTCTCACCAGTATGAAACATTTTATGTGTTTTTAAGTGAGAAGAATGGGTGCATTTAAAATCGCATTGGTCACATTTAAACGGTTTCTCGCCAGTGTGTAACATTTTATGTGTTTTCAAGCTACCAGACTGGGTGGATTTATATTCGCATTGGTCACATTTGAATGGCTTCTCGCCAGTATGTAACATTTTATGCCTTTTTAAGTCATTAGACCGAGAGGATTTAAAATTGCATTGGTCACATCTGAACGCCTTTTGTAGTTTATCTTTTAACTTACAAGATCTATTCTTCACATGAAATTTCGATTCATGAACGGTTTCGTGTTGTTTAAGTAAATTTGATGATGGGAATATATTTAAACAAACACTGCATACAAAATTTCGCTCATGAAACAAACCATTTTCCAGCAATACTACAGCGATCAATTCGCTCTGTAAAATTTCCGTCTTTATGAATTGTTCGTTTACATACGGCGGCAGTAGCTCATTAGAGGGTGTAGCCTTATCATTGGTTGGTGGAAACTTAAATCAAGAAGAAAACAAAACATTTATTGATGCAATGAACATAACTTGATAGAAGTCTTTTAATATAGGATAGAAAAAAAAAAGAAATCATCGTAATTACAGAATAAAACACAAGTTTAAAATTGAATTCACTAGGGACAAAATGTCATGCAACCTGTCAAGCGACTTTGTCTTCGTGGCGCTGCAGCGTTGCTCACCTTGATAAAATGATTCTGTTGCAACCACGAAACTCTAAATGTTACCAAAATTATCGAAAGCCGTGATAATGTATCAAAAAGTGAAATATAATTGAACGTCAGAGCTCAACTTTAGCAAATATATTCTCTGTAGTGGATATATAAGCCTGATAAAGTATAATTTTAACTTAGAACTGATGACAGAACTTTTTTACCCAACGTCCACTAGGAATTGAGATTAACAGATAAAATTGATTTATATGGAAATCATTTTCTCAATATTATATGCATGTAGCCATCCGGTCCAGTGTAACGATAACAACTAATGTACTATGTGTGTAATAATAAAACTGATGTAGATTGAAATTAAATTTGCAATTATGATAGTGTATGAAAAAATATATTAAAATAAACAATTATAATTCTTAAGATGATGGCGGGAGAAAAATTTCATTTCGGCAGACCGAACCCATTGTTGATGGAAATTCGTCTGATGATATTAATTTAGTTAGATTAAAGATTCAGAGAGTTGAAGCAAGTGTCACAAAGAGTACCTATCGCAACCAGTAGAATTAGATGATTATTAATACAAAACCTTTATAGATTGACGTTTGTCAAAAACGTGGAAGTAGTCCAAAACAAATTGTTTTTTCTTTTAATGTTTTTCCACAAAGAATTTACACTTGAGGTGACATTGATAATAAATGGATTAAAGAATGATTGAATAATTCACCATTGACAATAAATACCTTATCCGGGTTCTGATCAGAATGTGAACACTCTCCGACATCAAAGTCTTCCATTTTAATATCCTTGCATTGTTCATATTGGATTTCTTCTTCCGATTTGATGTTCTGCGATTTTTTTGAAACCTCCTTAAACGAAAAATAAATGAATATGCATCCAGTCATGGTGAATCATCATATATCAGTGTATTATTCACTGTAGAAACGCACCGTTTTTAAGATCGTATGGATTGGAGGGGAATGTAAACATGACAATTTTTTCCATAAATTTAATGAAAAGTCTCAACTTCAAATTTCAATTTAAACTCAATCAAACTGAAAGTAAGTTTAAGGATTATTCAAATATTAAGTTACAAACTATCCCAATTATGCGATTTTATAAAATTGATATGTTAATGATATAAATTGACAAGACATATGATGGTGGTGGGAGGCAGAATTCATTTATACCGTAGGTACTCATTACTGATCGCAGTTTGTTTGGTGGTATAAATTTAGTTAGAGTGAGGATCTAAATGAAGATACTTCTCAGACAACCAAAACACGTCTCAAAATATATAGCAGGTGGAATAACAAAGTTGTCAATTTTAGTATTATATTGATCCTTCAAAGATTAACATTTCATTACTTGATAATGCGCAGGATGAGAAAACCCGGTCCCCATCCATTGAGAAGATATGGAAAAAGCACAAAACTGATTGTGCTTTGGACTTTTTATTTGCTTTTTTCAAACTTCGTTTATCCACCAAGAATTATTACTTAGCAAAATAGGAATTTACGTTAAATTGACCATTAATGAATGAAGGAATGATTGAAAATCACCATTGACTATAATTACCTTATCCAATTGCTGATGAGAATTTGAACACTCTCCGAGTTCAAAATCTTCTGTTTTAATTGCTTTGCAGTGTTGATATTCGATTCCTTTTTCCGATTTGATGTTCTGCGACTTTTTTGAAGCCTCCTTAAACAAAAATAAATGAAACTGCATTCGGTAATGGTGAATCATGATAACAATGGTTTCTCGCACCGGCTCGTGATTCAATCGCTTAATGTCCCATCTTTCAAAAGATTAAGGATTATTTTTAGGATTGTATCGCTTGGACGGTAATGTAAGCATCACATTTTTGTCCATAAATCTATAAAAAATCGCGTAATGATAATTTCTACACTGGGGCTCAAACCCCTCGACACCAAGGCCGAAAACGAAGAACACGAAAGAGCGTTTAATACTCGCCATAATTCAGTCACACAACCCGTCCTCCACGGAAAAGGCCAGTATGGAAGGATAAATCTAGCGTACGACAAGTATCTTGCAATAAGGTCAGTAATTGTAAATAAATGATTAACTATGCTTGATATACAACACGATACTCATTCTCCAGTCGAAGATGGACTAAATGTTTCAAAAAATGCAGTGAAATACTTAACATGTATGATTTTGATTACGATAGAACTGTTAAAAGCTGTTTGAGATTACCATTTTCACCTCGTGATGACCGCCATCGTCAATCATTTCTTCCTCCTTGACGAGTGCCTCGTGTTTTATATCGATTGAATAATATTCCTCAGTCCAGATGTCATTCTTATTATATTGATGTTTTTTATTATTATTGGCGTTCTGTAATGCATCCAATGGCAATAATTCATCTTCCGGTTCAATTTTAATATTCATTACAAGGTTGTTTTCACCAGTTAATGACATAATAACGTGACACGTATAACAGAAATCTTATCACCATAAACTAATGTTAATATGATTCTCTTATTTCAGCATAGATAATAATTAATACTATGAAAGATCGTAAGGTATTGTTTATAAATATATTATAAATATTCA
>JAGVSL010000319.1:0-22394 GCA_022494535.1 Himalopsyche phryganea
GACCCTGGATCTGGCATTTCCCCTTTGTACGGGGGCACGCTTCCCAAAAAACCCCCGGGGACACCTTAACCCCCCCCGGTTTAATCCAAAAAAAGTGCAAAGGGCCCAAAACCCCACCTGTAACGCAAAGGGGGGAGGGCCCCTTTTTTGGGTTTCCTTTTTTTTGGTCCGCACTTATAAAATTCCTTAACGGCAATAAAAAAAGCACGAGCGCAAGCAGGAGGTGCTTTAGGCCCGGACACTTCCCAAAAAACCTTTAATCGGGGTTTTCCTCGGACGAGGGAAAGGCTTCCCGGGGGAAAAGGGGGCGCCCCCCCCGTTGGTCTTCAAAAAATTTACAAGTGCGAAAAAAAGGGAACAAAAACCCCCTGCAAGGGCCCTGCGGTAGCTAGTTTTTTAAGTTTTTTCCCGGGGGAAAAAAACCCGCACTATGATTTCCTTGAGACGGCAAAGCGCCAAAAACAATAAACCCGGGGTGCGTTAAATTGTTGGCCAGGTAAACTTTTTTAAAAATTTTCCCCGGGGGGGGGTTTCCCCAAAATTTGGGGGGATTTTGGGCGGCAGCTGAGGTAATTACTCTAAAACACGTGGAAAAATTGCCCAAAAAATTTTAAGGGGAATAGGGGCCCCGCTTATTTGAATTCCCTTTTTTTTTCAAAATTTTTCAGCAATTTTCAAAGGCCCCGGAAGGCGCACAAGCGTATAAAAAATGCGAAATCGTTTAACAAAGTTTTTGGGGTTTTCCTCTAGATGCTCGACCGGCACCACTCTAACATGGGAATTGTAGCCAGGGAACCCGTTTTGAGGGTGGCCTTGAGGATCGCCCGCACTGTTGGAATCCAAACAAAGGGGGGGGTGGGAAAAGGGCCCCAAAACGCACCACCTACGGGCGCACAGTGAAACCGAGTAGCTAGCTATATATGTCTGACGGTTCGCTTTTATACAAGGTCTAACAGCATATCTTATCATGGGTTCCTTCCCGAGACGAGCGCACACAGCAAATGGCACAAAACGCACCACCTGCAAGGCGCACAGTGAGAGCGAGTAGCTAGCTATATATGTCTGAAGATTCACTTTTGCGCAGGGGTGAAACAGCAGATCACATCATAGAGTTGCGCTTCGAGACGAGCGCACACAGCGCCATGTAACAATGCGAAATCGTATGCAGCTAGACAGTTTTGAGAGAGCTTCAGGCCTGCGTAGGCTGTGCTGCGCACCTGGTCATCGCACTCTTATGGCAGGCGGGTGCACTGCGTGTTCGCTAGGGTTACCAGTAAGCTTCGCAGGGTGACGACCTTGAGGATCGCCCGCAGCTGTATGGAATAACTTACATACTAAAATGACACAGTGCGAAAATTGCGCCAAAACGCACCACCTGCAAGGCGCACAGTAAGAGCGAGTAGCTAGCTATATATATCTGACGATTCGCTTTTATACAAAGGTTTAACAGCATATCTTATCATAGAGTTTCGCTTCGAGACGAGCGCACACAGCGTCATAAAACAATGCGAAATCGTATGCAGCTAAGCAGTTTTGAGAGTGCTTTAGGCCTGCGTAGGCACTGCTGCGCACCTGGTCATCGCACTCTAAGTGCAGGCGGGTGCACTGCGTGTACGCCAGGGTTATCAGTTAGCTTCGCAGGGTGACAACCTTGAGGATCGCCCGCAGCTGTATGGAATAACTTACATACTAAAATTACACAGTGCGAAAATGGCACCAAAACGCACCACCTGCAAGGCGCAAAGTGAGAGCGAGTAGCTAGCTATATATGTCCGAAGATTCACTTTTGCGCAGGGTGAAACAGCAGATCACATCATAGAGTTTCGCTTCGAGACGAGCGCACACAGCGCCATGTAACAATGCGAAATCGTATGCAGCTAGACAGTTTTTGAGAGTGCTTCAGGCCTGCGTAGGCTGTGCTGCGCACCTGGTCATCGCACTCTTATGGCAGGCGGGTGCACTGCGTGTACGCTAGGGTTACCAGTAAGCTTCGCAGGGTGACGACCTTGAGGATCGCCCGCAGCTGTATGGAATAACTTACATACTAAAATGACACAGTGCGAAAATTGCGCCAAAACGCACCACCTGCAAGGCGCACAGTGAGAGCGAGTAGCTAGCTATATATGTCTGACGATTCGCTTTTATACAAAGGTTTAACAGCATATCTTATCATAGAGTTTCGCTTCGAGACGAGCGCACACAGCGTCATAAAACAATGCGAAATCGTATTCAGCTAAGCAGTTTTGAGAGTGCTTTAGGCCTGCGTAGGCACTGCTGCGCACCTGGTCATCGCACTCTAAGTGCAGGCGGGTGCACAGCGTGTACGCCAGGGTAACCAGTTAGCTTCGCAGGGTGACGACCTTGAGGATCGCCCGCAGCTGTATGGAATAACATACATACTAAAATGACACAGTGCAAAAATGGCGCCAAAACGCACCACCTGCAAGGCGCACAGTAAGAGCGAGTAGCTAGCTATATATGTCTGACGATTCGCTTTTATACAAAGGTCTAACAGCATATCTTATCATAGAGTTTCGCTTCGAGACGAGCGCACACAGCGTCATAAAACAATGCGAAATCGTATTCAGCTAAGCAGTTTTGAGAGTGCTTTAGGCCTGCGTAGGCACTGCTGCGCACCTGGTCATCGCACTCTAAGTGCAGGCGGGTGCACAGCGTGTACGCCAGGGTTACCAGTAAGCTTCGCAGGGTGACGACCTTGAGGATCGCCCGCAGCTGTATGGAATAACTTATATACTAAAATGACACAGTGCAAAAATGGCGCCAAAACGCACCACCTGCAAGGCGCACAGTGAGAGCGAGTAGCTAGCTATATATGTCTGACGATTCGCTTTTATACAAAGGTCTAACAGCATATCTTATCAAAGAGTTTCGCTTCGAGACGAGCGCACACAGCGTCATAAAACAATGCGAAATCGTATGCAGCTAAGCAGTTTTGAGAGTGCTTTAGGCCTGCGTAGGCACTGCTGCGCACCTGGTCATCGCACTCTAAGTGCAGGCGGGTGCACTGCGTGTACGCCAGGGTAACCAGTTAGCTTCGCAGGGTGACGACCTTGAGGATCGCCTGCAGCTATATGGAATAACTTACATACTAAAATGACACAGTGCAAAAATGGCGCCAAAACGCACCACCTGCAAGGCGCACAGTGAGAGCGAGTAGCTAGCTTTATATGTCTTACGATTTGCTTATATACAAGGTCTTACAGCATATCTTATCATAGAGTTTCGCTTCGAGACGAGCGCACACAGCGTCATGTAACAATGCGAAATCGTATGCAGCTATGCAGTTTTGAGAGTGCTTTAGGCCTGCGTAGGCACTGCTGCGCACCTGGTCATCGCACTCTAAGTGCAGGCGGGTGCACTGCGTGTACGCCAGGGTTACCAGTAAGCTTCGCAGGGTGACGACCTTGAGGATCGCCCGCAGCTGTATGGAATAACTTACATACTAAAATGACACAGTGCGAAAATTGCGCCAAAACGCACCACCTGCAAGGCGCACAGTGAGAGCGAGTAGCTAGCTTTATATGTCTTACGATTCGCTTATATACAAAGGTCTTACAGCATATCTTATCATAGAGTTTCGCTTCGAGACGAGCGCACACAGCGTCATGTAACAATGCGAAATCGTATGCAGCTATGCAGTTTTGAGAGTGCTTTAGGCCTGCGTAGGCACTGCTGCGCACCTGGTCATCGCACTCTAAGTGCAGGCGGGTGCACTGCGTGTACGCCAGGGTTACCAGTAAGCTTCGCAGGGTGACGACCTTGAGGATCGCCCGCAGCTGTATGGAAT
Source organism: Himalopsyche phryganea (assembly GCA_022494535.1). Taxonomy (NCBI): domain Eukaryota; kingdom Metazoa; phylum Arthropoda; class Insecta; order Trichoptera; family Rhyacophilidae; genus Himalopsyche; species Himalopsyche phryganea. The sequence continues at coordinate 3,809 of JAGVSL010000319.1, forward strand.
AACTTACATACTAAAATGACACAGTGCGAAAATTGCGCCAAAACGCACCACCTGCAAGGCGCACAGTGAGCGCGAGTAGCTAGCTATATATATCTGACGATTCGCTTTTATACAAAGGTTTAACAGCATATCTTATCATAGAGTTTCGCTTCGAGACGAGCGCACACAGCGTCATAAAACAATGCGAAATCGTATGCAGCTAGACAGTTTTGAGAGTGCTTCAGGCCTGCGTAGGCAGTGCTGCGCACCTGGTCATCGCAGTCTAATGGCATGCGGGTGCACTGCGTGTACGCCAGGGTTACCAGTTAGCTTCGCAGGGTGACGACCTTGAGGATCGCCCGCAGCTGTATGGAATAACTTACATACTAAAATGACACAGTGCAAAAATGGCGCCAAAACAAACCACCTGCAAGGCGCACAGTGAGAGCGAGTAGCTAGTTCTTAGAGATTTGCTTCGAGACGAGCGCACACAGCGCGATGTAACAATGCGAAATCGTATGCAGCTAAGCAGTTTTGACAGTGCTTCAGGCCTGCGTAGGCATTGCTGCGCACCTGGTCATCGCGCTCTTAGTGCAGGCGGGTGCACTGCGTGTACGCCAGGGTTACCAGTTAGCTTCGCAGGGTGACGACCTTGAGGATCGCCCGCAGCTGTATGGAATAACTTACATACTAAAATGACACAGTGCAAAAATGGCGCCAAAACGCACCACCTGTAAGGCGCACAGTGAGAGCGAGTAGCTAGCTATATATGTCTGACGATTCGCTGTTATACAAAGGTCTAACAGCATATCTTATCATAGAGTTTCGCTTCGAGACGAGCGCACACAGCGTCATAAAACAATGCGAAATCGTATGCAGCTAGACAGTTTTGAGAGTGCTTCAGGCCTGCGTAGGCAGTGCTGCGCACCTGGTCATCGCAGTCTAATGGCATGCGGGTGCACTGCGTGTACGCCAGGGTATCCAGTTAGCTTCGCAGGGTGACGACCTTGAGGATCGCCTGCAGCTATATGGAATAACTTACATACTAAAATGACACAGTGCAAAAATGGCGCCAAAACGCACCACCTGCAAGGCGCACAGTGAGAGCGAGTAGCTAGCTATATATGTCTGACGATTCGCTTTTATACAAAGGTCTAACAGCATATCTTATCATAGAGTTTCGCTTCGAGACAAGCGCACACAGCGTCATAAAACAATGCGAAATCTTATGCAGCTAAGCAGTTTTGAGAGTGCTTTAGGCCTGCGAAGGCACTGCTGCGCACCTGGTCATCGCACTCTAAGTGCAGGCGGGTGCACTGCGTGTACGCCAGGGTTATCAGTTAGCTTCGCAGGGTGACAACCTTGAGGATCGCCCGCAGCTGTATGGAATAACTTACAAAATAAAATGACACAGTGCGAAAATGGCACCAAAACGCACCACCTGCAAGGCGCACAGTGAGAGCGAGTAGCTAGCTATATATGTCTGAAGATTCACTTTTGCGCAGGGGTGAAACAGCAGATCACATCATAGAGTTTCGCTTCGAGACGAGCGCACACAGCGCCATGTAACAATGCGAAATCGTATGCAGCTAGACAGTTTTGAGAGTGCTTCAGGCCTGCGTAGGCTGAGCTGCGCACCTGGTCATCGCACTCTTATGGCAGGCGGGTGCACTGCGTGTACGCTAGGGTTACCAGTAAGCTTCGCAGGGTGACGACCTTGAGGATCGCCCGCAGCTGTATGGAATAACTTACATACTAAAATGACACAGTGCGAAAATTGCGCCAAAACGCACCACCTGCAAGGCGCACAGTGAGAGCGAGTAGCTAGCTATATATGTCTGACGATTCGCTTTTATACAAAGGTCTAACAGCATATCTTATCATAGAGTTTCGCTTCGAGACGAGCGCACACAGCGTCATAAAACAATGCGAAATCGTATGCAGCTAAGCAGTTTTGAGAGTGCTTTAGGCCTGCGAAGGCACTGCTGCGCACCTGGTCATCGCACTCTAAGTGCAGGCGGGTGCACTGCGTGTACGCCAGGGTTATCAGTTAGCTTCGCAGGGTGAAAACCTTGAGGATCGCCCGCAGCTGTATGGAATAACTTACATACTAAAATGACACAGTGCGAAAATGGCACCAAAACGCACCACCTGCAAGGCGCAAAGTGAGAGCGAGTAGCTAGCTATATATGTCTGAAGATTCACTTTTGCGCAGGGGTGAAACAGCAGATCACATCATAAAGATTCGCTTCGAGACGAGCGCACACAGCGCGATGTAACAATGCGAAATCGTATGCAGCTAAGCAGTTTTGACAGTGCTTCAGGCGTGCGAAGGCACTGCTGCGCACCTGGTCATCGCACTCTAAGTGCAGGCGGGTGCACTGCGTGTACGCTAGGGTTATCAGTTAGCTTCGCAGGGTGACAACCTTGAGGATCGCCCGCAGCTGTATGGAATAACTTACATACTAAAATGACACAGTGCAAAAATGGCGCCAAAACGCACCACCTGCAAGGCGCACAGTGAGAGCGAGTAGCTAGCTTTATATGTCTGAGGATTCGCTTTTATACAAAGGTCTTACAGCATATCTTATCATAGAGTTTCGCTTCGAGACGAGCGCACACAGCGTCATAAAACAATGCGAAATCGTATCCAGCTCAGCAGTTTTTAGAGTGCTTTAGGCCTGCGTAGGCACTGCTGCGCACCTGGTCATCGCACTGTTAGTGCAGGCGGGTGCACTGCGTGTACGCCAGGGTAACCAGTTAGCTTCGCAGGGTGACGATCTTGAGGATCGCCCGCAGCTGTATGGAATAACTTTCATACTAAAATGACACAGTGCAAAAATGGCGCCAAAACGCACCACCTGCAAAGCGCACAGTGAGAGCGAGTAGCTAGCTATATATGTCTGACGATTCGCTTTAATACAAAGGTCTAACAGCATATCTTATCATAGAGTTTCGCTTCGAGACGAGCGCACACAGCGTCATAAAACAATGCGAAATCGTATGCAGCTAAGCAGTTTTGAGAGTGCTTTAGGCCTGCGTAGGCACTGCTGCGCACCTGGTCATCGCACTCTAAGTGCAGGCGGGTGCACTGCGTGAACGCCAGGGTTAATAGTTAGCTTCGCAGGGTGACGACCTTGAGGATCGCCCGCAGCTGTATGGAATAACTTACATACTAAAATGACACAGTGCAAAAATGGCGCCAAAACGCACCACCTGCAAGGCGCACATTGAGAGCGAGTAGCTAGCTATATATGTCTGACGATTCGCTTTTATACAAAGGTCTAACAGCATATCTTATCAAAGAGTTTCGCTTCGAGACGAGCGCACACAGCGTCATAAAACAATGCGAAATCGTATGCAGCTAAGCAGTTTTGAGAGTGCTTTAGGCCTGCGTAGGCACTGCTGCGCACCTGGTCATCGCACTCTAAGTGCAGGCGGGTGCACTGCGTGTACGCCAGGGTTATCAGTTAGCTTCGCAGGGTGACAACCTTGAGGATCGCCCGCAGCTGTATGGAATAACTTACAAAATAAAATAACACAGTGCGAAAATGGCACCAAAACGCACCACCTGCAATGCGCACAGTGAGAGCGAGTAGCTAGCTATATATATCTGACGATTCGCTTTTATACAAAGGTCTAACAGCATATCTTATGATAGAGTTTCGCTTCGAGACGAGCGCACACAGCGTCATGTAACAATGCGAAATCGTATGCAGCTAAGCAGTTTTGAGAGTGCTTTAGGCCTGCGTAGGCACTGCTGCGCACCTGGTCATCGCACTCTTAAAGCAGGCGGGTGCACTGCGTGTACGCCAGGGTTACCAGTAAGCTTCGCAGGGTGACGACCTTGAGGATCGCCCGCAGCTGTATGGAATAACTTACATACTAAAATGACACAGTGCGAAAATTGCGCCAAAACGCACCACCTGCAAGGCGCACAGTGAGAGCGAGTAGCTAGCTATATATATCTGACGATTCGCTTTTATACAAAGGTCTAACAGCATATCTTATCATAGAGTTTCGCTTCGAGACGAGCGCACACAGCGTCATAAAACAATGCGATATCGTATTCAGCTAAGCAGTTTTGAGAATGCTTTAGGCCTGCGTAGGCACTGCTGCGCATCTGGTCATCGCACTCTTAGTGCAGGCGGGTCCACTGCGTGTACGCCAGGGTTATAAGTTAGCTTCGCAGGGTGACAACCTTGAGGATCGCCCGCAGCTGTATGGAAAAACTTACAAAATAAAATGACACAGTGCGAAAATGGCACCAAAACGCACCACCTGCAAGGCGCACAGTGAGAGCGAGTAGCTAGCTATATATATCTGACGATTCACTTTTATACAAAGGTCTAACAGCATATCTTATCATAGAGTTTCGCTTCGAGACGAGCGCACACAGCGTCATGTAACAATGCGAAATCTTATGCAGCTAAGCAGTTTTGAGAGTGCTTTAGGCCTGCGAAGGCACTGCTGCGCACCTGGTCATCGCACTTTAAGTGCAGGCGGGTGCACTGCGTGTACGCCAGGGTTATCAGTTAGCTTCGCAGGGTGACAACCTTGAGGATCGTCCGCAGCTGTATGGAATAACTTACAAAATAAAATGACACAGTGCGAAAATGGCACCAAAACGCACCACCTGCAAGGCGCACAGTGAGAGCGAGTAGCTAGCTATATATATCTGACGATTCGCTTTTATACAAAGGTCTAACAGCATATCTTATCATAGAGTTTCGCTTCGAGACGAGCGCACACAGCGTCATGTAACAATGCGAAATCTTATGCAGCTAAGCAGTTTTGAGAGTGCTTTAGGCCTGCGAAGGCACTGCTGCGCACCTGGTCATCGCACTTTAAGTGCAGGCGGGTGCACTGCGTGTACGCCAGGGTTATCAGTTAGCTTCGCAGGGTGACAACCTTGAGGATCGCCCGCAGCTGTATGGAATAACTTACATACTAAAATGACACAGTGCGAAAATGGCACCAAAACGCACCACCTGCAAGGCGCACAGTGAGAGCGAGTAGCTAGCTATATATGTCTGAAGATTCACTTTTGCGCAGGGGTGAAACAGCAGATCACATCATAGAGTTTCGCTTCGAGACGAGCGCACACAGCGCCATGTAACAATGCGAAATCGTATGCAGCTAGACAGTTTTGAGAGTGCTTCAGGCCTGCGTAGGCTGTGCTGCGCACCTGGTCATCGCACTCTTATTGCAGGCGGGTGCACTGTGTGTACGCTAGGAAAATGGCTTTCAAAACGCACCACCTGCAAGGCGCACAGTGAGCGAGTAGCTAGCTATATATGTCTGAAGATTCGCTTTTGCGCAGGGGTGAAACAGCAGATCACATCATTGAGTTTGCTTCGAGACGAGCGCACACAGCGATCTAAAACAATGCGAAATCGTATTCAGCTAAGCAGTTTTTGAGAGTGCTTTAGGCCTGCGTAGGCACTGCTGCGCACCTGGTCATCGCACTCTAAGTGCAGGCGGGTGCACTGCGTGTACGCCAGGGTAACCAGTTAGCTTCGCAGGGTGACCTTGAGGATCGCCCGCAGCTGTCGGAATAACTTACATACTAAAATGACACAGTGCAAAAATGGCGCCAAAACGCACCACCAAAAATAAAATGAGCAGCTATATATGTCTGAAGCAGATCACATCATAAACCACCTGCAAGGCGCACAGTGAATCACATGCAGCAGTTTAAAGTGCTTCAGGCTCGCTGAGCACTATGCATGTCTGCACTCAGTGCGCGATTCACTTTGTACGCCAGGGTTATCAGTTAGCTTCGCAGGGTGACAACCTTGAGGATCGATTTGCTTAAGACGAATAAAATGCACTGCGCGAATAAAACGTCATGCAAGGCGCAAAGTAAGTAGCTAGCGTCCTGAAGATGCACTTTTGCAGGGGTGAAACAGCCAGTTTATCAGTTAGCTTCGCCACACAGCGCGATGGTAACCTGCGAAATCGTATGCAGCTGTATGGAATAGTCATCACTAAAATGACACTGGTGCACTGCGTGTGCGCCAGGGTTAACAGTTAGCTTCGCAGGTGACAACCTTGAGGATCGCCCCGCAGCTGTATGGAATAACTTACATACTAAAATGACAGTGCAAAATTGATTCACCACCTAGCGCACAGTGAGAGCGAGTAGCTAGCTATATATGTCTGACGATTCGCTTTTATACAAAGGTCTTACAGCAGATCTTATCATAGAGTTTCGCTTAGAGACGAGCGCACACAGCGTCATAAAACAATGCGAAATCGTATGCAGCTAAGCAGTTTTGACAGTGCTTCAGGCCTGCGTAGGCATTGCTGCGCACCTGGTCATCGCGCTCTTAGTGCAGGCGGGTGCACTGCGTGTACGCCAGGGTTACCAGTTAGCTTCGCAGGGTGACGACCTTGAGGATCGCCCGCAGCTGTATGGAATAACTTACATACTAAAATGACACAGTGCAAAAATGGCGCCAAAACGCACCACCTGTAAGGCGCACAGTGAGAGCGAGTAGCTAGCTATATATGTCTGACGATTCGCTTTTATACAAAAGGTCTAACAGCATATCTTATCAAAGAGTTTCGCTTCGAGACGAGCGCACACAGCGTCATAAAACAATGCGAAATCGTATGCAGCTAAGCAGTTTTGAGAGTGCTTTAGGCCTGCGTAGGCACTGCTGCGCACCTGGTCATCACTCTAAGTGCAGGCAGGTGCACTGCGTGTACGCCAGGGTTATAAGTTAGCTTCGCAGGGTGACAACCTTGAGGATCGCCCGCAGCTGTATGGAATAACTTACAAAATAAAATGACACAGTGCGAAAATGGCACCAAAACGCACCACCTGCAAGGCGCACAGTGCGAGCGAGTAGCTAGCTATATATGTCTGAAGATTCACTTTTGCGCAGGGGGTGAAACAGCAGATCACATCATAGAGTTTCGCTTCGAGACGAGCGCACACAGCGCCATGTAACAATGCGAAATCGTATGCAGCTAAGCAGTTTTGAGAGTGCTTCAGGCCTGCGTAGGCTGCTGCTGCGCACCTGGTCATCGCACTCTAAAGTGACAGGCGGGTGCACTGCGTGTACGCTAGGGTTACCAGTAAGCTTCGCAGGGTGACGACCTTGAGGATCGCCCGCAGCTGTGTGGAATAACTTACATACTAAAATGACACAGTGCGAAAATTGGCGCCAAAACGCACCACCTGCAAGGCGCACAGTGAGCGAGTAGCTAGCTATATATATCTGACGATTCGCTTTTTATACAAAGGTTTAACAGCATATCTTATCATAGAGTTTCGCTTCGAGACGAGCGCACACAGCGTCATAAAACAATGCGAAATCGTATTCAGCTAAGCAGTTTTGAGAGTGCTTTAGGCCTGCGTAGGCACTGCTGCGCACCTGGTCATCGCACTCTAAGTGCAGGCTGGTGCACAGCTTGTACGCCAGGGTAACCAGTTAGCTTCGCAGGGTGACGACCGCCCGGATCGCCCGCAGCTGTATGGAATAACTTACATACTAAAATGACACAGTGCAAAAATGGCGCCAAAACGCACCACCTGCAAGGCGCACAGTGAGAGCGAGTAGCTAGCTATATATGTCTGACGATTCGCTTTTATACAAAGGTCTAACAGCATATCTTATCATAGAGTTTCGCTTCGAGACGAGCGCACACAGCGTCATAAAACAATGCGAAATCGTATGCAGCTAAGCAGTTTGAGAGTGCTTTAGGCCTGCGAAGGCACTGCTGCGCACCTGGTCATCGCACTCTTAGTGCAGGCGGGTGCACTGCGTGTACGCCAGGGTTATCAGTTAGCTTCGCAGGGTGACAACCTTGAGGATCGCCCGCAGCTGTATGGAATAACTTACATACTAAAATGACACAGTGCGAAAATGGCACCAAAACGCACCACCTGCAAGGCGCAAAGTGAGAGCGAGTAGCTAGCTATATATGTCTGAAGATTCACTTTTGCGCAGGGTGAAACAGCAGATCACATCATAAAGATTCGCTTCGAGACGAGCGCACACAGCGCGATGTAACAATGCGAAATCGTATGCAACTAAACAGTTTTGACAGTGCTTCCAGGCCTGCGAAGGCACTGCTGCGCACCTGGTCATCGCACTCTAAGTGCAGGCGGGTGCACTGCGTGTACGCCAGGGTTAACCAGTAGCTTCGCAGGGTGACGACCCGAGGATCGCCCGCAGCTGTATGGAATAACTTTCATACTAAAATGACACAGTGCAAAAATGGCGCCAAAACGCACCACCTGCAAAGCGCACAGTGGGAGCGAGTAGCTAGCTATATATGTCTGACGATTCGCTTTAATACAAAGGTCTAACAGCATATCTTATCATAGAGTTTCGCTTCGAGACGAGCGCACACAGCGTCATAAAACAATGCGAAATCGTATGCAGCTAAGCAGTTTTGAGAGTGCTTTAGGCCTGCGTAGGCACTGCTGCACCTGGTCATCACTCTAAGTGCAGGCCGGGTGCACTGCGTGAACGCCAGGGTTAATAGTTAGCTTCGCAGGGTGACGACCTTGAGGATCGCCCGCAGCTGTATGGAATAACTTACATACTAAAATGACACAGTGCAAAAATGGCGCCAAAACGCACCACCTGCAAGGCGCACAGTGAGAGCGAGTAGCTAGCTATATATGTCTGACGATTCGCTTTTATACAAAGGTCTAACAGCATATCTTATCATAGAGTTTCGCTTCGAGACGAGCGCACACAGCGTCATAAAACAATGCGAAATCGTATGCAGCTAAGCAGTTTTGAGAGTGCTTTAGGCCTGCGAAGGCACTGCTGCGCACCTGGTCATCACACTCTTAGTGCAGGCGGGTGCACTGCGTGTACGCCAGGGTTATCAGTTAGCTTCGCAGGGTGACAACCTTGAGGATCGCCCGCAGCTGTATGGAATAACTTACATACTAAAATGACACAGTGCGAAAATGGCACCAAAACGCACCACCTGCAAGGCGCAAAGTGAGAGCGAGTAGCTAGCTATATATGTCTGAAGATTCACTTTTGCGCAGGGGTCACAAACAGCAGATCATAAAGATTCGCTTCGAGACGAGCGCACACAGCGCGATGTAACAATGCGAAAATCGTATGCAGCTAAGCAGTTTTGACAGTGCTTCAGGCGTGCGAAGGCACTGCTGCGCACCTGGTCATCGCACTCTAAGTGCAGGCGGGTGCACTGCGTGTACGCCAGGGTAACCAGTTAGCTTCGCAGGGTGACGACCTTGAGGATCGCCCGCAGCTGTATGGAATAACTTTCATACTAAAATGACACAGTGCAAAAATGGCGCCAAACGCACACCACCTGCAAAGCGCACAGTGGGAGCGAGTAGCTAGCTATATATGTCTGACGATTCGCTTTAATACAAAGGTCTAACAGCATATCTTATCATAGAGTTTCGCTTCGAGACGAGCGCACACAGCGTCATAAAACAATGCGAAATCGTATGCAGCTAAGCAGTTTTGAGAGTGCTTTTAGGCCTGCGTAGGCACTGCTGCGCACCTGGTCATCGCACTCTAAGTGCAGGCGGGTGCACTGCGTGAACGCCAGGGTTAATAGTTAGCTTCGCAGGGTGACGACCTTGAGGGGATCGCCCGCAGCTGTATGGAATAACTTACATACTAAAATGACACAGTGCAAAAATGGCGCCAAAACGCACCACCTGCAAGGCGCACAGTGAGCGAGTAGCTAGCTATATATGTCTGACGATTTGCTTTTTATACAAAGGTCTAACAGCATATCTTATCATAGAGTTTCGCTTCGAGACGAGCGCACACAGCGTCATAAAACAATGCGAAATCTTATGCAGCTAAGCAGTTTTGAGAGTGCTTTAGGCCTGCGAAGGCATTGCTGCGCACCTGGTCATCACTCTCAGTGCAGGCGGGTGCACTGCGTGTACGCCAGGGTTATCAGTTAGCTTCGCAGGGTGACAACCTTGAGGATCGTCCGCAGCTGTATGGAATAACTTACATACTAAAATGACACAGTGCGAAAATGGCACCAAAACGCACCACCTGCAAGGCGCAAAGTGAGAGAGCGAGTAGCTAGCTATATATGTCTGAAGATTCACTTTTGCGCAGGGGTGAAACAGCAGATCACATCATAAAGATTCGCTTCGAGACGAACGCACACAGCGCGATGTAACAATGCGAAATCGTATGCAGCTAAGCAGTTTGACAGTGCTTCAGGCCTGCGTAGGCATTGCTGCGCACCTGGTCATCGCGCTCTTAGTGCAGGCGGGTGCACTGCGTGTACGCCAGGGTTACCAGTAAGCTTCGCAGGGTGACGACCTTGAGGATCGCCCGCAGCTGTATGGAATAACTTACATACTAAAAATGACACAGTGCAAAAATGGCGCCAAAACGCACCACCTGCAAGGCGCACAGTGAGCGAGTAGCTAGCTATATATGTCTGACGATTCGCTTTTATACAAAGGTCTAACAGCATATCTTATCATAGAGTTTCGCTTCGAGACAAGCGCACACAGCGTCATAAAACAATGCGAAATCTTATGCAGCTAAGCAGTTTTGAGAGTGCTTTAGGCCTGCGTAGGCACTGCTGCGCACCTGGTCATCGCACTCTAAGTGCAGGCGGGTGCACAGCGTGTACGCCAGGGTAACCAGTTAGCTTCGCAGGGTGACGACCTTGAGGATCGCCCGCAGCTGTATGGAATAACTTACATACTAAAATGACACAGTGCGAAAATTGCGCTAAAAACGCACCACCTGCAAGGCGCACAGTGAGAGCGAGTAGCTAGCTATATATATCTGACGATTCGCTTTTATACAAAGGTTTAACAGCATATCTTATCATAGAGTTTCGCTTCGAGACGAGCGCACACAGCGTCATAAAACAATGCGAAATCGTATTCAGCTAAGCAGTTTTGAGAGTGCTTTAGGCCTGCGTAGGCACTGCTGCGCACCTGGTCATCGCACTCTAAGTGCAGGCGGGTGCACAGCGTGTACGCCAGGGTAACCAGTTAGCTTCGCAGGGTGACGACCTTGAGGATCGCCCGCAGCTGTATGGAATAACTTACATACTAAAATGACACAGTGCAAAAATGGCGCCAAAACGCACCACCTGCAAGGCGCACAGTGAGAGCGAGTAGCTAGCTATATATATCTGACGATTCGCTTTTATACAAAGGTTTAACAGCATATCTTATCATAGAGTTTCGCTTCGAGACGAGCGCACACAGCGTCATAAAACAATGCGAAATCGTATTCAGCTAAGCAGTTTTGAGAGTGCTTTAGGCCTGCGTAGGCACTGCTGCGCACCTGGTCATCGCACTCTAAGTGCAGGCGGGTGCACTGCGTGTACGCCAGGGTTATAAGTTAGCTTCGCAGGGTGACAACCTTGAGGATCGCCCGCAGCTGTATGGAATAACTTACAAAATAAAATGACACAGTGCGAAAATGGCACCAAAACGCACCACCTGCAAGGCGCACAGTGAGAGCAAGTAGCTTGCTATATATGTCTGACGATTCGCTTTTATACAAAGGTCTAACAGCACATCTTATCATAGAGTTTCGCTTCGAGACGAGCGCACACAGCGTCATGTAACAATGCGAAATCGTATGCAGCTAAGCAGTTTTGAGAGTGCTTTAGGCCTGCGTAGGCACTGCTGCGCACCTGGTCATCGCACTCTTAAAGCAGGCGGGGTGCACTGCGTGTACGCCAGGGTTACCAGTAAGCTTCGCAGGGTGACGACCTTGAGGATCGCCCGCAGCTGTATGGAATAACTTACATACTAAAATGACACAGTGCTAAAATTCCGCCAAAATGCACCACCTGCAAGGCGCACAGTGAGATCGAGTAGCTAGCTATATATATCTGACGATTCGCTTTTATACAAAGGTCTAACAGCATATCTTATCATAGAGTTTCGCTTCGAGACGAGCGCACACAGCGTCATAAAACAATGCGATATCGTATTCAGCTAAGCAGTTTTGAGAGTGCTTTAGGCCTGCGTAGGCACTGCTGCGCACCTGGTCATCGCACTCTTAGTGCAGGCGGGTGCACTGCGTGTACGCCAGGGTTATCAGTTAGCTTCGCAGGGTGACAACCTTGAGGATCGCCCGCAGCTGTATGGAATAACTTACATACTAAAATGACACAGTGCGAAAATGGCACGAAAACGCACCACCTGCAAGGCGCAAAGTGAGAGCGAGTAGCTAGCTATATATGTCTGAAGATTCACTTTTGCGCAGGAGTGAAACAGCAGATCACATCATAAAGATTCGCTTCGAGACGAACGCACACAGCGCGATGTAACAATGCAAAATCGTATGCAGCTAAGCAGTTTTGACAGTGCTTCAGGCCTGCGTAGGCATTGCTGCGCACCTGGTCATCGCTCTCTTAGTGCAGGCGGGTGCACTGCGTGTACGCCAGGGTTACCAGTAAGCTTCGCAGGGTGACGACCTTGAGGATCGCCCGCAGCTGTTTGGAATAACTTACATACTAAAATGACACAGTGCAAAAATGGCGCCAAAACGCACCACCTGTAAGGCGCACAGTGAGAGCGAGTAGCTAGCTATATTTGTCTGACGATTCGCTTTTATACAAAGGTCTAACAGCATATCTTATCATAGAGTTTCGCTTCGAGACGAGCGCACACAGCGTCATAAAACAATGCGAAATCGTATGCAGCTAGACAGTTTTGAGAGTGCTTCAGGCCTGCGTAGGCAGTGCTGCGCACCTGGTCATCGCAGTCTTATGGCATGCGGGTGCACTGCGTGTACGCCAGGGTAACCAGTTAGCTTCGCAGGGTGACGACCTTGAGGATCGCCTGCAGCTATATGGAATAACTTACATACTAAAATGACACAGTGCAAAAATGGCGCCAAAACGCACCACCTGCAAGGCGCACAGTGAGAGCGAGTAGCTAGCTATATATGTCTGACGATTCGCTTTTATACAAAGGGTCTAACAGCATATCTTATCATAGAGTTTCGCTTCGAGACAGAGCGCACACAGCGTCATAAAACAATGCGAAATCTTATGCAGCTAAGCAGTTTTGAGAGTGCTTTAGGCCTGCGTAGGCACTGCTGCGCACCTGGTCATCGCACTCTAAGTGCAGGCGGGTGCACAGCGTGTACGCCAGGGTAACCAGTTAGCTTCGCAGGGTGACGACCTTGAGGATCGCCCGCAGCTGTATGGAATAACTTACATACTAAAATGACACAGTGCAAAAATGGCGCCAAAACGCACCACCTGCAAGGCGCACAGTGAGAGCGAGTAGCTAGCTATATATATCTGACGATTCGCTTTTATACAAAGGTTTAACAGCATATCTTATCATAGAGTTTCGCTTCGAGACGAGCGCACACAGCGTCATAAAACAATGCGAAATCGTATGCAGCAAAGCAGTTTTGAGAGTGCTTTAGGCCTGCGTAGGCACTGCTGCGCACCTGGTCATCGCACTCTAAGTGCAGGCGGGTGCACTGCGTGTACGCCAGGGTTATAAGTTAGCTTCGCAGGGTGACAACCTTGAGGATCGCCCGCAACTGTATGGAATAACTTACAAAATAAAATGACACAGTGCGAAAATGGCACCAAAACGCACCACCTGCAAGGCGCACAGTGAGAGCGAGTAGCTAGCTATATATGTCTGAAGAATACACTTTTGCGCAGGGGTGAAACAGCAGATCACATCATAGAGTTTCGCTTCGAGACGAGCGCACACAGCGCCATGTAACAATGCGAAATCGTATGCAGCTAGACAGTTTTGAGAGTGCTTCAGGCCTGCGTAGGCTGTGCTGCGCACCTGGTCATCGCACTCTTATTGCAGGCGGGTGCACTGTGTGTACGCTAGGGTTACCAGTAAGCTTCGCAGGGTGACGACCTTGAGGATCGCCCGCAGCTGTATGGAATAACTTACATACTAAAATGAGACAGTGCGAAAATTGCGCCAAAACGCACCACCTGCAAGGCGCACAGTGAGAGCGAGTAGCTAGCTATATATATCTGACGATTCGCTTTTATACAAAGGTTTAACAGCATATCTTATCATAGAGTTTCGCTTCGAGACGAGCGCACACAGCGTCATAAAACAATGCGAAATCGTATTCAGCTAAGCAGTTTTGAGAGTGCTTTAGGCCTGCGTAGGCACTGCTGCGCACCTGGTCATCGCACTCTAAATGCAGGCGGGTGCACAGCGTGTACGCCAGGGTAACAAGTTAGCTTCGCAGGGTGACGACCTTGAGGATCGCCCGCAGCTGTATGGAATAACTTACATACTAAAATGACACAGTGCAAAAATGGCGCCAAAACGCACCACCTGCAAGGCGCACAGTGAGAGCGAGTAGCTAGCTATATATGTCTGACGATTCGCTTTTATACAAAGGTCTAACAGCATATCTTATCATAGAGTTTCGCTTCGAGACGAGCGCACACAGCGTCATGTAACAATGCGAAATCGTATGCAGCTAAGCAGTTTTGAGAGTGCTTTAGGCCTGCGAAGGCACTGCTGCGCACCTGGTCATCGCACTTTAAGTGCAGGCGGGTGCACTGCGTGTACGCCAGGGTTATCAGTTAGCTTCGCAGGGTGACAACCTTGAGGATCGCCCGCAGCTGTATGGAATAACTTACATACTAAAATGACACAGTGCGAAAATGGCACCAAAACGCACCACCTGCAAGGCGCAAAGTGAGAGCGAGTAGCTAGCTATATATGTCTGAAGATTCACTTTTGCGCAGGGGTGAAACAGCAGATCACATCATAAAGATTCGCTTCGAGACGAGCGCACACAGCGCGATGTAACAATGCGAAATCGTATGCAGCTAAGCAGTTTTGACAGTGCTTCAGGCGTGCGTAGGCATTGCTGCGCACCTGGTCATCGCGCTCTTAGTGCAGGCGGGTGCACTGCGTGTACGCCAGGGTTACCAGTAAGCTTCGCAGGGTGACGACCTTGAGGATCGCCCGCAGCTGTTTGGAATAACTTACATACTAAAATGACACAGTGCAAAAATGGCGCCAAAACGCACCACCTGTAAGGCGCACAGTGAGAGCGAGTAGCTAGCTATATATGTCTGACGATTCGCTTTTATACAAAGGTCTAACAGCATATCTTATCAAAGAGTTTCGCTTCGAGACGAGCGCACACAGCGTCATAAAACAATGCGAAATCGTATGCAGCTAAGCAGTTTTGAGAGTGCTTTAGGCCTGCGTAGGCACTGCTGCGCACCTGGTCATCGCACTCTAAGTGCAGGCGGGTGCACTGCGTGTACGCCAAGGAGGTTATAAGTTAAGCTTCGCAGGGGTGACAACCTTGAGGATCGCCCGCAGCTGTATGGAATAACTTACAAAATAAAATGACACAGTGCGAAAATGGCAACAAAACGCACCACCTGCAAGGCGCACAGTGAGAGCGAGTAGCTAGCTATATATGTCTGAAGATTCACTTTTGCGCAGGGGTGAAACAGCAGATCACATCATAGAGTTTCGCTTCGAGACGAGCGCACACAGCGCCATGTAACAATGCGAAATCGTATGCAGCTAGACAGTTTTGAGAGTGCTTCAGGCCTGCGTAGGCTGTGCTGCGCACCTGGTCATCACTCATATGACAGGCGGGTGCACTGCGTGTACGCTAGGGTTACCAGTAAGCTTCGCAGGGTGACGACCTTGAGGATCGCCCGCAGCTGTATGGAATAACTTACATACTAAAATGACACAGTGCGAAAATTGCGCCAAAACGCACCACCTGCAAGGCGCACAGTGAGAGCGAGTAGCTAGCTATATATATCTGACGATTCGCTTTTATACAAAGGTTTAACAGCATATCTTATCATAGAGTTTCGCTTCGAGACGAGCGCACACAGCGTCATAAAACAATGCGAAATCGTATTCAGCTAAGCAGTTTTGAGAGTGCTTTAGGCCTGCGTAGGCACTGCTGCGCACCTGGTCATCGCACTCTTAGTGCAGGCGGGTGCACAACGTGTACGCCAGGGTAACCAGTTAAGCTTCGCAGGGGGTGACGACCTTGAGGATCGCCCGCAGCTGTATGGAATAACTTACATACTAAAATGACACAGTGCAAAAATGGCGCCAAAACGCACCACCTGCAAGGCGCACAGTGAGAGCGAGTAGCTAGCTATATATGTCTGACGATTCGCTTTTATACAAAGGTCTAACAGCATATCTTATCATAGAGTTTCGCTTCGAGACGAGCGCACACAGCGTCATAAAACAATGCGAAATCGTATGCAGCTAAGCAGTTTTGAGAGTGCTTTAGGCCTGCGAAGGCACTGCTGCGCACCTGGTCATCGCACTCTTAAAGCAGGCGGGTGCACTGCGTGTACGCCAGGGTTATCAGTTAGCTTCGCAGGGTGACAACCTTGAGGATCGCCCGCAGCTGTATGGAATAACTTACATACTAAAATGACACAGTGCGAAAATGGCACCAAAACGCACCACCTGCAAGGCGCAAAGTGAGAGCGAGTAGCTAGCTATATATGTCTGAAGATTCACTTTTGCGCAGGGGTGAAACAGCAGATCACATCATAAAGATTCGCTTCGAGACGAGCGCACACAGCGCGATGTAACAATGCGAAATCGTATGCAGCTAAGCAGTTTTGACAGTGCTTCAGGCGTGCGAAGAGCACTGCTGCGCACCTGGTCATCGCACTCTTAGTGCAGGCGGGTGCACTGCGTGTACGCCAGGGTAACCAGTTAGCTTCGCAGGGTGACGACCTTGAGGATCGCCCGCAGCTGTATGGAATAACTTACATACTAAAAATGACACAGTGCAAAAATGGCGCCAAAACGCACCACCTGCAAAGCGCACAGTGAGAGCGAGTAGCTAGCTATATATGTCTGACGATTCGCTTTAATACAAAGGTCTAACAGCATATCTTATCATAGAGTTTCGCTTCGAGACGAGCGCACACAGCGTCATAAAACAATGCGAAATCGTATGCAGCTAAGCAGTTTGACAGTGCTTTACAGGCCTGCGTAGGCACTGCTGCGCACCTGGTCATCGCACTCTAAGTGCAGGCGGGTGCACTGCGTGTACGCCAGGGTTAATAGTTAGCTTCGCAGGGTGACGACCTTGAGGATCGCCCGCAGCTGTATGGAATAACTTACATACTAAAATGACACAGTGCAAAAATGGCGCCAAAACGCACCACCTGCAAGGCGCACAGTGAGAGCGAGTAGCTAGCTATATATGTCTGACGATTCGCTTTTATACAAAGGTCTAACAGCATATCTTATCATAGAGTTTCGCTTCGAGACGAGCGCACACAGCGTCATAAAACAATGCGAAATCTTATGCAGCTAAGCAGTTTTGAGAGTGCTTTAGGCCTGTGAAGGCATTGCTGCGCACCTGGTCATCGCACTCTTAGTGCAGGCGGGTGCACTGCGTGTACGCCAGGGTTATCAGTTAGCTTCGCAGGGTGACAACCTTGAGGATCGTCCGCAGCTGTATGGAATAACTTACATACTAAAATGACACAGTGCGAAAATGGCACCAAAACGCACCACCTGCAAGGCGCAAAGTGAGAGCGAGTAGCTAGCTATATATGTCTGAAGATTCACTTTTGCGCAGGGGTGAAACAGCAGATCACATCATAAAGATTCGCTTCGAGACGAGCGCACACAGCGCGATGTAACAATGCGAAATCGTATGCACTAAGCAGTTTTGACAGTGCTTCAGGCCTGCGTAGGCATTGCTGCGCACCTGGTCATCGCGCTCTTAGTGCAGGCGGGTGCACTGCGTGTACGCCAGGGTTACCAGTAAGCTTCGCAGGGTGACGACCTTGAGGATCGCCCGCAGCTGTATGGAATAACTTACATACTAAAAATGACACAGTGCAAAAATGGCGCCAAAACGCACCACCTGCAAGGCGCACAGTGAGAGCGAGTAGCTAGCTATATATGTCTGAAGATTCACTTTTTATGCAAAAGGTCTAACAGCATATCTTATCATAGAGTTTCGCTTCGAGACGAACGCACACAGCGTCATAAAACAATGCGAAATCGTATGCAGCTAAGCAGTTTTGACGAGTGCTTCAGGCCTGCGTAGGCACTGCTGCGCACCTGGTCATCGCTCTTAGTGCAGGCGGGTGCACAGCGTGTACGCCAGGGTAACCAGTTAGCTTCGCAGGGTGACGACCTTGAGGATCGCCCGCAGCTGTATGGAATAACTTACATACTAAAATGACACAGTGCAAAAATGGCGCCAAAACGCACCACCTGCAAGGCGCACAGTGAGAGCGAGTAGCTAGCTATATATATCTGACGATTCGCTTTTATACAAAAGGTTTAACAGCATATCTTATCATAGAGTTTCGCTTCGAGACGAGCGCACACAGCGTCATAAAACAATGCGAAATCGTATTCAGCTAAGCAGTTTTGAGAGTGCTTTAGGCCTGCGTAGGCACTGCTGCGCACCTGGTCATCGCACTCTAAGTGCAGGCGGGTGCACTGCGCGTGTACGCCAGGGTTATAAGTTAGCTTCGCAGGGTGACAACCTTGAGGATCGCCCGCAGCTGTATGGAATAACTTACAAAAATAATAAAATGACACAGTGCGAAAATGGCACCAAAACGCACCACCCGCAAGGCGCACAGTGAGCAAGTAGCTTGCTATATATGTCTG
>JAGVSL010000320.1:0-21038 GCA_022494535.1 Himalopsyche phryganea
TCGTCTCGAAGCGAAACTCTATGATAAGATATGCTGTTAGACCTTTGTTAAAAACGAATCGTCAGACATATATAGCTAGCTACTCCTTCATGGCGCCACGGTGGTGCGTTTTGGCGCCATTTTTGCACTGTTCATTTTTGTATGTGTTATTCCATACAGCTGCGGGCGATCCTCATGGTCGTCACCCTGCGAAGCTAACTGGAACCCTGGCGTACACCAGTGCACCCCGCCTGCACTAAGGCGCGATGACCAGGTGCGCGGCAAACTATACGCAGGCCTGGAAAGCACTGTCAAAACTGCTTAGCTGCATACGATTTCGCATTACATCGCGCTGTGTGCGCTCGTCTCGAAGCGAATCTCTATGATGTGATCTGCTGTTTCAGCCTGCGCAAAGTGAATCTTCAGACATATAGCTAGCTACTCGCTCTCACTGTGCGCCTTGCAGGTGGTGCGTTTTGGTGCCATTTCGCACTGTGTCATTTTAGTATGTAAGTTATTCCCATACAGCTGCGGGCGATCCTCAAGGTTTTTCACCCTGCGAGCTAACTGATAACCCTGGCGTACGCAGTGCCCGCCTGCACTTAGAGTGCGATGACCAGGTGCGCAGCAGTGCCTACGCAGGCCCTAAAGCACTCTCAAAACTGCTTAGCTGCATACGATTTCGCATTGTTTTATGACGCTGTGTGCGCTCGTCTCGAAGCGAAACTCTATGATAAGATATGCTGTTGAACCTTTGTATAAAAAGCGAATCGTCAGACATATATAGCTAGCTACTCGCTCTCACTGTGCGCCTTGCGGGTGGTGCGTTTTGGCGCCATTTTTGCACTGTGTCATTTTAGTATGTAAGTTATTCCATACAGCTGCGGGCGATCCCTCTGGGGTCGTCACCCCGCGAAGCTAACTGGTTACCCTGGCGTACACGCTGTGCCGTCTGCATTTAGAGTGCGATGACCAGGTGCGCAGCAGTGCCTACGTAGGCCTAAAGCACTCTCAAAACTGCTTAGCTGAATACGATATCGCATTGTTTTATGACGCTGTGCGCGCTTTAAGGTGCGATGACCAGGTGCGCAGCAGTGCCTACGCAGGCCTAAAGCACTCTCAAAACTGCTTAGCTGCATACGATTTCGCATTGTTACATGACGCTGTGTGCGCTCGTCTCGAAGCGAAACTCTATGATAAGATATGCTGTTAGACCTTTGTATAAAAGCGAATCGTCAGATATATATAGCTAGCTACTCGCTCTCTCACTGTGCGCCTTGCAGGTGTTGCGTTTTGGTGCCATTTTCGCACTGTGTCATTTTAGTATGTAAGTTATTGCATACAGCTGCGGGCGATCCTCAAGGTTGTCACCCTGCGAAGCTAACTGATAACCCTGGCGTACACGCAGTGCACCCGCCTGCACTAAGAGTGCGATGACCAGGTGCGCAGCAGTGCCTACGCAGGCCTAAAGCACTCTCAAAACTGTAGCTGCATACGATTTCGCATTGTTTTATGACGCTGTGTGCGCTCGTCTCGAAGCGAAACTCTATGATAAGATATGCTGTTAGACCTTTGTATAAAAGCGAATCGTCAGATATATATAGCTTGCTACTCGCTCTCACTGTGCGCCTTGCAGGTGGTGCGTTTTGGCGCAATTTTCGCACTGTGTCATTTTAGTATGTAAAGTATTCCATACAGCTGCGGGCGATCCTCAAGGTCGTCACCCTGCGAAGCTTACTGGTAACCCTGGCGTACACGCAGTGCACCCGCCTGCCTTAAGAGTGCGATGACCAGGTGCGCAGCACAGCCCTACGCAGGCCTGAAGCACTCTCAAAACTGTCTAGCTGCATACGATTTCGCATTGTTACATGGCGCTGTGTGCGCTCGTCTCGAAGCGAAACTCTATGATGTGATCTGCTGTTTCACCCCTGCGCAAAAGTGAATCTTCAGACATATATAGCTAGCTACTCGCTCTCACTGTGCGCCTTGCAGGTGGTGCGTTTTGGTGCCATTTTCGCACTGTGTCATTTTATTTTGTAAGTTATTCCATACAGCTGCGGGCGATCCTCAAGGTTGTCACCCTGCGAAGCTAACTTATAACCCTGGCGTACACGCAGTGCCCGCCTGCACTTAGAGTGCGATGACCAGGTGCGCAGCAGTGCCTACGCAGGCCTAAAGCACTCTCAAAACTGCTTAGCTGCATACGATTTCGCATTGTTTTATGACGCTGTGTGCGCTCGTCTCGAAGCGAAACTCTATGATAAGATATGCTGTTAGACCTTTGTATAAAAGCGAATCGTCAGACATATATAGCTAGCTACTCGCTCTCACTGTGCGCCTTGCAGGTGGTGCGTTTTGGTGTCAAAACTGCTTGGCTGCATACGATTTCGCATTGTTACATCACGCTGTGTGCGCTCGTCTCGAAGCGAATCTCTATGATGTGATCTGCTGTTTCAGCCCTGCGCAAAAGTGAATCTTCAGACATATATAGCTAGCTACTCGCTCTCACTGTGCGCCTTGCAGGTGGTGCGTTTTGGTGCCATTTTCGCACTGTGTCATTTTAGTATGTAAGTTATTCCATACAGCTGCGGGCGATCCTCAAGGTTGTCACCCTGCGAAGCTAACTGATAACCCTGGCGTACACGCAGTGCACCCGCCTGCACTAAGAGTGCGATGACCAGGTGCGCAGCAGTGCCTACGCAGGCCTAAAGCACTCTCAAAACTGCTTAGCTGCATACGATTTCGCATTGTTTTATGACGCTGTGTGCGCTCGTCTCGAAGCGAAACTCTATGATAAGATATGCTGTTAGACCTTTGTATAAAAGCGAATCGTCAGACATATATAGCTAGCTACTCGCTCTCACTGTGCGCCTTGCAGGTGGTGCGTTTTGGCGCCATTTTTGCACTGTGTCATTTAGTATGTAAGTTATTCCATACAGCTGCGGGCGATCCTCAAGGTCGTCACCCTGCGAAGCTAACTGGTTACCCTGGCGTACACGCAGTGCACCCGCCTGCACTTAGAGTGCGATGACCAGGTGCGCAGCAGTGCCTTCGCATGGCCTGAAGCACTCGCTCAAAACTGCTTAGCTGCATACGATTTCGCATTGTTTTATGACGCTGTGTGCGCTCGTCTCGAAGCGAAACTCTATGATAAGATATGCTGTTAGACCTTTGTATTAAAGCGAATCGTCAGACATATATAGCTAGCTACTCGCTCTCACTGTGCGCTTTGCAGGTGGTGCGTTTTGGCGCCATTTTTGCACTGTGTCATTTTAGTATGAAAGTTATTCCATTCAGCTGCGGGCGATCCTCAAGGTCGTCACCCTGCGAAGCTAACTGGTTACCCTGGCGTACACGCAGTGCACCCGCCTGCACTTAGAGTGCGATGACCAGGTGCGCAGCAGTGCCTACGCAGGCCTAAAGCACTCTCAAAACTGCTTAGACTGCATACGATTTCGCATTGTTTTATGACGCTGTGTGCGCTCGTCTCGAAGCGAAACTCTATGATAAGATATGCTGTTAGACCTTTGTACAAAAGCGAATCGTCAGACATATAAAGCTAGCTACTCGCTCTCACTGTGCGCCTTGCAGGTGGTGCGTTTTGGCGCCATTTTTGCACTGTGTCATTTAGTATGTAAGTTATTCCATACAGCTGCGGGCGATCCTCAAGGTTGTCACCCTGCGAAGCTAACTGGATAACCCTGGCGTACACGCAGTGCACCCGCCTGCACTAAGAGTGCGATGACCAGGTGCGCAGCAGTGCCTTCGCACGCCTGAAGCACTGTCAAAACTGTAGCTGCATACGATTTCGCATTGTTACATCGCGCTGTGTGCGCTCGTCTCGAAGCGAATCTCTATGATGTGATCTGCTGTTTCACCCCTGCGCAAAAGTGAATCTTCAGACATATATAGCTAGCTACTCGCTCTCACTGTGCGCCTTGCAGGTGGTGCGTTTTGGTGCCATTTTCGCACTGTGTCATTTTTAGTATGTAAGTTATTCCATACAGCTGCGGGCGATCCTCAAGGTTGTCACCCTGCGAAGCTAACTGATAACCCTGGCGTACGCAGTGCACCCGCCTGCACTTAGAGTGCGATGACCAGGTGCGCAGCAGTGCCTACGCAGGCCTAAAGCACTCTCAAAACTGCTTAGCTGAATACGATATCGCATTGTTTTATGACGCTGTGTGCGCTCGTCTCGAAGCGAAACTCTATGATAAGATATGCTGTTAGACCATAAAAGCGAATCGTCAGACATATATAGCTAGCTACTCGCTCTCACTGTGCGCCTTGCAGGTGGTGCGTTTTGGCGCAATTTTCGCACTGTGTCATTTAGTATGTAAGTTATTCCATACAGCTGCGGGCGATCCTCAAGGTCGTCACCCTGCGAAGCTTACTGGTAACCCCTGGCGTACACGCAGTGCACCCGCCTGCACTTAAAGTGCGATGACCAGGTGCGCAGCAGTGCTCTTCGGAGGCCTAAAGCACTCTCAAAACTGCTTAGCTGCATAAGATTTCGCATTGTTTTATGACGCTGTGTGCGCTCGTCTCGAAGCGAAACTCTATGATAAGATATGCTGTTAGACCTTTGTATAAAAGCGAATCGTCAGACATATATAGCTAGCTACTCGCTCTCACTGTGCGCCTTGCAGGTGGTGCGATTTGGCGCCATTTTGCACTGTGTCATTTAGTATGTAAGTTATTCCATACAGCTGCGGGCGATCCTCAAGGTCGTCACCCTGCGAAGCTAACTGGTTACCCTGGCGTACACGCTGTGCACCCGCCTGCACTTAGAGTGCGATGACCAGGTGCGCAGCAGTGCCTACGCAGGCCTAAAGCACTCTCAAAACTGCTTAGCTGAATACGATTTCGCATTGTTTTATGACGCTGTGTGCGCTCGTCTCGAAGCGAAACTCTATAATAAGATATGCTGTTAAACCTTTGTATAAAAGCGAATCGTCAGACATATATAGCTAGCTACTCGCTCTCACTGTGCGCCTTACAGGTGGTGCGTTTTGGCGCCATTTTTGCACTGTGTCATTTTAGTATGTAAGTTATTCCATACAGCTGCGGGCGATCCTCAAGGTCGTCACCCTGCGAAACTAACTGGTAACCCTGGCGTACACGCAGTGCACCCGTCTGCTTTAAGAGCAAGATGACCAGGTGCGCAGCAATGCCTACGCAGGCCTGAAGCACTGTCAAAACTGCTTAGCTGCATACGATTTCGCATTGTTACATCGCGCTGTGTGCGCTCGTCTCGAAGCGAATCTCTATGATGTGATCTGCTAGTTCAGCCCTGCGCAAAAGTGAATCTTCAGACATATATAGCTAGCTACTCGCTCTCACTGTGCGCTTTGCAGGTGGTGTGTTTTGGCGCCACTTTTGCACTGTGTCATTTTAGTATGTAAGTTATTCCATACAGCTGCGTGCGATCCTCAAGGTCGTCACCCTGCGAAGCTAACTGGTTACCCTGGCGTACACGCAGTGCACCCGTCTGCACTTAGAGTGCGATGACCAGGTGCGCAGCAGTGCCTACGCAGGCCTCAAGCACTCTCAAAACTGCTTAGCTGCATACGATTTCGCATTGTTAGATCGCGCTGTGTGCGCTCGTCTCGAAGCAAATCTCAATGATGTGATCTGCTGTTTAACCCCTGAACAAATGTAAATCGTCAGACATATTTAGCTAGCTACTCGCTTTCACTGTGCGCCTTGCAGGTGGTGCGTTTTGGCGTCATTTTCGAACTGTGTAATTTTAGTATGTAAGTTATTCCATACAGCTGCGGGCGATCCTCAAGGTCGTCACCCTGTGAAGCTTATCGATAACCCTGGCGTACACGCAGTGCACCCGCATGCCATTAGAGTGCGATGACCAGGTGCGCAGCAGTGCCTACGCAGGCCTGAAGCACTCTCAAAACTGTCTAGCAGCATACGATTTCGCATTGTTACATGGCGCTGTGTGCGCTCGTCTCGAAGCGAAACTCTATGATAAGATGTGTTGTTTGACCTTTGTATAAAAGCAAATCGTCAGACATATATAGCTAGCTACTCGCTCTTACTGTGCGCCTTGCAGGTGGTGCGTTTTGGCGTCATTTTCGCACTGTGTAATTTTAGTATGTAAGTTATTCCATACAGCTGCGGGCGATCCTCAAGGTCGTCACCCTGTGAAGCTTATCGATAACCCTAGTGTACACGCAGTGCACCCGCCTTCCATAAGAGTGCGATGACCAGGTGCGCAGCACAGCCTACGCAGGCCTGAAGCACTCTCAAAACTGTCTAGCTGCATACGATTTCGCATTGTTACATGGCGCTGTGTGCGCTCGTCTCGAAGCGAAACTCTATGATGTGATCTGCTGTTTCACCCCTGCGCAAAAGTGAATCTTCAGACATATATAGCTAGCTACTCGCTCTCACTGTGCGCCTTGCAGGGGTGCGTTTTGGTGCCATTTTCGCACTGTGTCATTTTAGTATGTAAGTTATTCCATACAGCTGCGGGCGATCCTCAAGGTTGTCACCCTGCGAAGCTAACTGATAACCCTGGCGTTCACGCAGTGCACCCGCCTGCACTTAGAGTGCGATGATCAGGCGCGCAGCAGTGCCTTCGCAGGCCTAAAGCACTCTCAAAACTGCTTAGCTGCATAAGATTTCGCATTGTTTTATGACGCTGTGTGCGCTTGTCTCGAAGCGAAACTCTATGATAAGATATGCTGTTAGACCTTTGTATAAAAGCGAATCGTCAGACATATATAGCTAGCTACTCGCTGTCACTGTGCGCCTTGCAGGTGGTGCGTTTTGGCGCCATTTTTGCACTGTGTCATTTTAGTATGTAAGTTATTCCATACAGCTGCGGGCGATCCTCAAGGTCGTCACCCTGCGAAGCTAACTGGTTACCCTGGCGTACACGCAGTGCACCCGCATGCCATTAGACTGCGATGACCAGGTGCGCAGCACTGCCTACGCAGGCCTGAAGCACTCTCAAAACTGTCTAGCTGCATACGATTTCGCATTGTTTTATGACGCTGTGTGCGCTCGTCTCGAAGCGAAACTCTATGATAAGATATGCTGTTAGACCTTTGTATAAAAGCGAATCGTCAGACATATATAGCTAGCTACTCGTTCTCACTGTGCGCCTTACAGGTGGTGCGTTTTGGCGCCATTTTTGCACTGTGTCATTTTAGTATGTAAGTTATTCCATACAGCTGCGGGCGATCCTCAAGGTCGTCACCCTGCGAAGCTAACTGGTTACCCTGGCGTACACGCAGTGCACCCGCCTGCACTAAGAGCGCGATGACCAGGTGCGCAGCAATGCCTACGCAGGCCTGAAGCACTGTCAAAACTGCTTAGCTGCATACGATTTCGCATTGTTACATCGCGCTGTGTGCGCTCGTCTCGAAGCGAATCTCTATGATGTGATCTGCTGTTTCAGCCCTGCGCAAAAGTGAATCTACAGACATATATAGCTAGCTACTCGCTCTCACTGTGCGCCTTGCAGGTGGTGCGTTTTGGTGCCATTTTCGCACTGTGTCATTTTAGTATGTAAGTTATTCCATACAGCTGCGGGCGATCCTCAAGGTTGTCACCCTGCGAAGCTAACTGATAACCCTGGCGTACACGCAGTGCACCCGCCTGCACTAAGAGTGCGATGACCAGGTGCGCAGCAGTGCCTACGCAGGCCTAAAGCACTCTCAAAACTGCTTAGCTGCATACGATTTCGCATTGTTTTATGACGCTGTGTGCGCTCGTCTCGAAGCGAAACTCTATGATAAGATATGCTGTTAGACCTTTGTATAAAAGCGAATCGTCAGACATATATAGCTAGCTAGTCGCTCTCACTGTGTGCCTTGCAGGTGGTGCGTTTTGGCGCCATTTTTGCACTGTGTCATTTTAGTATGTAAGTTATTCCATACAGCTGCGGGCGATCCTCAAGGTCGTCACCCTGCGAAGCTAACTGGTTACCCTGGCGTACACGCAGTGCACCCGTCTGAACTTAGAGTGCGATGACCAGGTGCGCAGCAGTGCCTACGCAGGCCTAAAGCACTCTCAAAACTGCTTAGCTGAATACGATATCGCATTGTTTTATGACGCTGTGTGCGCTCGTCTCGAAGCGAAACTCTATGATAAGATATGCTGTTAGACCTTTGTATAAAAGCGAATCGTCAGATATATATAGCTAGCTACTCGCTCTCACTGTGCGCCTTGCAGGTGGTGCGTTTTGGCGGAATTTTCGCACTGTGTCATTTTAGTATGTAAGTTATTCCATA
This sequence comes from Himalopsyche phryganea, assembly GCA_022494535.1. Classification (NCBI taxonomy): domain Eukaryota; kingdom Metazoa; phylum Arthropoda; class Insecta; order Trichoptera; family Rhyacophilidae; genus Himalopsyche; species Himalopsyche phryganea. Next base: position 8,235 of record JAGVSL010000320.1, read on the forward strand.
CAGCTGCGGGCGATCCTCAAGGTCGTCACCCTGCGAAGCTTACTGGTTACCCTGGCGTACACGCAGTGCACCCGCCTGCTTTAAGAGTGCGATGACCAGGTGCGCAGCAGTGCCTACGCAGGCCTAAAGCACTCTCAAAACTGCTTAGCTGCATACGATTTCGCATTGTTACATGACGCTGTGTGCGCTCGTCTCGAAGCGAAACTCTATGATAAGATATGCTGTTAGACCTTTGTATAAAAGTGAATCGTCAGACATATATAGCTAGCTACTCGCTCTCACTGTGCGCCTTGCAGGTGGTGCGTTTTGGCGCAATTTTCGCACTGTGTCATTTTAGTATGCAAGTTATTCCATACAGCTGCGGGCGATCCTCAAGGTCGTCACCCTGCGAAGCTTACTGGTAACCCTGGCGTACACGCAGTGCACCCGCCTGCCATAAGAGTGCGATGACCAGGTGCGCAGCACAGCCTACGCAGGCCTGAAGCACTCTCAAAACTGTCTAGCTGCATACGATTTCGCATTGTTACATGGCGCTGTGTGCGCTCGTCTCGAAGCGAAACTCTATGATAAGATATGCTGTTAGACCTTTGTATAAAAGCGAATCGTCAGATATATATAGCTAGCTACTCGTTCTCACTGTGCGCCTTGCAGGTGGTGCGTTTTGGTGCCATTTTCGCACTGTGTCATTTTATTTTGTAAGTTATTCCATACAGCTGCGGGCGATCCTCAAGGTTGTCACCCTGCGAAGCTAACTTATAACCCTGGCGTACACGCAGTGCACCCGCCTGCACTTAGAGTGCGATGACCAGGTGCGCAGCAGTGCCTACGCAGGCCTAAAGCACTCTCAAAACTGCTTAGCTGCATACGATTTCGCATTGTTTTATGACGCTGTGTGCGCTCGTCTCGAAGCGAAACTCTTTGATAAGATATGCTGTTAGACCTTTGTATAAAAGCGAATCGTCAGACATATATAGTTAGCTACTCGCTCTCACTGTGCGCCTTACAGGTGGTGCGTTTTGGCGCCATTTTTGCACTGTGTCATTTTAGTATGTAAGTTATTCCATACAGCTGCGGGCGATCCTCAAGGTCGTTCCCTGCGAAGCTTACTGGTAACCCTGGCGTACACGCAGTGCACCCGCCTGCACTAAGAGCGTGATGACCAGGTGCGCAGCAATGCCTACGCAGGCCTGAAGCACTGTCAAAACTGCTTAGCTGCATACGATTTCGCATTGTTACATCGCGCTGTGTGCGTTCGTCTCGAAGCGAATCTTTATGATGTGATCTGCTGTTTCACCCCTGCGCAAAAGTGAATCTTCAGCCATATATAGCTAGCTACTCGCTCTCACTTTGCGCCTTGCAGGTGGTGCGTTTTGGTGCCATTTTCGCACTGTGTCATTTTAGTATGTAAGTTATTCCATACAGCTGCGGGCGATCCTCAAGGTTGTCACTCTGCGAAGCTAACTGATAACCCTGGCGTACACGCAGTGCACCCGCCTGCACTTAAAGTGCGATGACCAGGTGCGCAGCAGTGCCTTCGCAGGCCTAAAGCACTCTCAAAACTGCTTAGCTGCATAAGATTTCGCATTGTTTTATGACGCTGTGTGCGCTCGTCTCGAAGCGAAACTCTATGATAAGATATGCTGTTAGACCTTTGTATAAAAGCGAATCGTCAGACATATATAGCTAGCTACTCGCTCTCACTGTGCGCCTTGCAGGTGGTGCGTTTTGGCGCCATTTTTGCACTTTGTCATTTTAGTATGTAAGTTATTCCATACAGCTGCGGGCGATCCTCAAGGTCGTCACCCTGCGAAGCTTACTGGTTACCCTGGCGTACACGCTGTGCACCCGCCTGCCTTTAGAGTGCGATGACCAGGTGCGCAGCAGTGCCTACGCAGGCCTAAAGCACTCTCAAAACTGCTTAGCTGAATACGATTTCGCATTGTTTTATGACGCTGTGTGCGCTCGTCTCGAAGCGAAACTCTATGATAAGATATGCTGTTAAACCTTTGTATAAAAGCGAATCGTCAGATATATATAGCTAGCTACTCGCGCTCACTGTGCGCCTTGCAGGTGGTGCGTTTTGGCGCAATTTTCGCACTGTGTCATTTTAGTATGTAAGTTATTCCATACAGCTGCGGGCGATCCTCAAGGTCGTCACCCTGCGAAGCTTACTGGTAACCCTGGTGTACACGCAGTGCACCCGCCTGCACTTAGAGTGCGATGACCAGGTGCGCAGCAGTGCCTACGCAGGCCTAAAGCACTCTCAAAACTGCATAGCTGCATACGATTTCGCATTGTTACATGACGCTGTGCGCTCGTCTCGAAGAAAAACTCTATGATAAGATATGCTGTCTTTGTATATAAGCGAATCGTAAGACTTATGATAGGTGGTGCGTTTTGGCGCCATTTTTGCACTGTGTCATTTTAGTATGTAAGTTATTCCATATAGCTGCAGGCGATCCTCAAGGTCGTCACGTGCGAAGCTAACTGGTTACCCTGGCGTACACGCAGTGCACCCGCATGCCATTAGACTGCGATGACCAGGTGCGCAGCACTGCCTACGCAGGCCTGAAGCACTCTCAAAACTGTCTAGCTGCATACGATTTCGCATTGTTTTATGACGCTGTGTGCGCTCGTCTCGAAGCGAAACTCTATGATAAGATATGCTGTTAGACCTTTGTATAAAAGCGAATCGTCAGACATATATAGCTAGCTCGCTCTCACTGTGCCCAGGTGGTGCGTTTTGGCGCCATTTTTGCACTGTGTCATTTTAGTTTGTAAGATATTCCATACAGCTGCGGGCGATCCTCAAGGTCGTCACCCTGCGAAGCTAACTGGTAACCCTGGCGTACACGCAGTGCACCCGCCTGCACTAAGAGCGCGATGACCAGGTGCGCAGCAATGCCTACGCAGGCCTGAAGCACTGTCAAAACTGCTTAGCTGCATACGATTTCGCATTGTTACATCGCGCTGTGTGCGCTCGTCTCGAAGCGAATCTCTATGATGTGATCTGCAGTTTCAGCCCTGCGCAAAAGTGAATCTTCAGACATATATAGCTAGCTACTCGCTCTCACTGTGCGCCTTGCAGGTGGTGCGTTTTGGTGCCATTTTCGCACTGTGTCATTTTAGTATGTAAGTTATTCCATACAGCTGCGGGCGATCCTCAAGGTTGTCACCCTGCGAAGCTAACTGATAACCCTGGCGTACACGCAGTGCACCCGCCTGCACTAAGAGTGCGATGACCAGGTGTGCAGCAGTGCCTACGCAGGCCTAAAGCACTCTCAAAACTGCTTAGCTGCATACGATTTCGCATTGTTTTATGACGCTGTGTGCGCTCGTCTCGAAGCGAAACTCTATGATAAGATGTGCTGTTAGACCTTTGTATAAAAGCGAATCGTCAGACATATATAGCAAGCTACTTGCTCTCACTCTGCGCCTTGCAGGTGGTGCGTTTTGGTGCCATTTTCGCACTGTGTCATTTTATTTTGTAAGTTATTCCATACAGCTGCGGGCGATCCTCAAGGTTGTCACCCTGCGAAGCTAACTTATAACCCTGGCGTACACGCAGTGCACCCGCCTGCACTTAGAGTGCGATGACCAGGTGCGCAGCAGTGCCTACGCAGGCCTAAAGCACTCTCAAAACTGCTTAGCTGAATACGATTTCGCATTGTTTTATGACGCTGTGTGCGCTCGTCTCGAAGCGAAACTCTATGATAAGATATGCTGTTAAACCTTTGTATAAAAGCGAATCGTCAGATATATAGCTAGCTACTCGCTCTCACTGTGCGCCTTGCAGGTGGTGCGTTTTGGCGCCATTTTTGCACTGTGTCATTTTAGTATGTAAGTTATTCCATACAGCTGCGGGCGATCCTCAAGGTCGTCACCCTGCGAAGCTAACTGGTTACCCTGGCGCGCTGTGCACCTGCCTGCACTTAGAGTGCGATGACCAGGTGCGCAGCAGTCTACGCAGGCCTAAAGCACTCTCAAAACTGCTTAGCTGAATACGATTTCGCATTGTTTTATGACGCTGTGTGCGCTCACAGTCGAAACTCTATGATAAGATATGCTGTTAAACCTTTGTATAAAAGCGAATCGTCAGATATATACTAGCTACTCACTGTGCGCCTTGCAGGTGGTGCGTTTTGGCGCAATTCCATACAGCTGCGGGCGATCCTCAAGGTCGTCAGCCTGCGAAGCTTACTGGTAACCCTAGCGTACACGCAGTGCACCCGCCTGCCATAAGAGTGCGATGACCAGGTGCGCAGCACAGCCTACGCAGGCCTGAAGCACTCTCAAAACTGTCTAGCTGCATACGATTTCGCATTGTTACATGGCGCTGTGTGCGCTCGTCTCGAAGCGAAACTCTATGATAAGATGTGCTGTTAGACCTTTGTATAAAAGTGAATCTTCAGACATATATAGCTAGCTACTCGCTCTCACTGGGCGCCTTGCACGTGGTGCGTTTTGGTGCCATTTTCGCACTGTGTCATTTTAGTATGTAAGTTATTCCATACAGCTGCGGGCGATCCTCAAGGTTGTCACCCTGCGAAGCTAACTGATAACCCTGGCGTACACGCAGTGCACCCGCCTGCACTAAGAGTGCGATGACCAGGTGCGCAGCAGTGCCTACGCAGGCCTAAAGCACTCTCAAAACTGCTTAGCTGCATACGATTTCGCATTGTTTTATGACGCTGTGTGCGCTCGTCTCGAAGCGAAACTCTATGATAAGATATGCTGTTAGACCTATGTATAAAAGCGAATCGTCAGACATATATAGCTAGCTTTTCGCTCTCACTGTGCGCCTTGCAGGTGTTGCGTTTTGGCGCCATTTTTGAACTGTGTCATTTTAGTATGTAAGTTATTCCATACAGCTGCGGGCGATCCTCAAGGTCGTCACCCTGCGAAGCTAACTGGTTACCCTGGCGTACACGCAGTGCACCCGCCTGCACTTAGAGTGCGATGACCAGGTGCGCAGCAGTGCCTACGCAGGCCTAAAGCACTCTCAAAACTGCTTAGCTGAATACGATATCGCATTGTTTTATGACGCTGTGTGCGCTCGTCTCGAAGCGAAACTCTATGATAAGATATGCTGTTAGAACTTTGTATAAAAGCGAATCGTCAGATATATATAGCTAGCTACTCGCTCTCACTGTGCGCCTTGCAGGTGGTGCGTTTTGGCGGAATTTTCGCACTGTGTCATTTTAGTATGTAAGTTATTCCATACAGCTGCGGGCGATCCTCAAGGTCGTCACCCTGCGAAGCTTACTGGTAACCCTGGCGTACACGCAGTGCACCCGCCTGCTTTAAGAGTGCGATGACCAGGTGCGCAGCAGTGCCCACGCAGGCCTAAAGCACTCTCAAAACTGCTTAGCTGCATACGATTTCGCATTGTTACATGACGCTGTGTGCGCTCGTCTCGAAGCGAAACTCTATGATAAGATGTGCTGTTAGACCTTTGTATAAAAGCGAATCGTCAGACATATATAGCAAGCTACTTGCTCTCACTGTGCGCCTTGCAGGTAGTGCGTTTTGGTGCCATTTTCGCACTGTGTCATTTTATTTTGTAAGTTATTCCATACAGCTGCGGGCGATCCTCAAGGTTGTCACCCTGCGAAGCTAACTTATAACCCTGGCGTACACGCAGTGCACCCGCCTGCACTTAGAGTGCGATGACCAGGTGCGCAGCAGTGCCTACGCAGGCCTAAAGCACTCTCAAAACTGCTTAGCTGAATACGATTTCGCATTGTTTTATGACGCTGTGTGCGCTCGTATCGAAGCGAAACTCTATGATAAGATATGCTGTTAAACCTTTGTATAAAAGCGAATCGTCAGATATATATAGCTAGCTACTCGCTCTCACTGTGCGCCTTGCAGGTGGTGCGTTTTGGCGCCATTTTTGCACTGTGTCATTTTAGTATGTAAGTTATTCCATACAGCTGCGGGCGATCCTCAAGGTCGTCACCCTGCGAAGCATACTGGTATCCCTGGCGTACACGCAGTGCACCCGCCTGCACTAAGAGCGCGATGACCAGGTGCGCAGCAATGCCTACGCAGGCCTGAAGCACTGTCAAAACTGCTTAGCTGCATACGATTTCGCATTGTTACATCGCGCTGTGTGCGTTCGTCTCGAAGCGAATCTTTATGATGTGATCTGCTGTTTCACCCCTGCGCAAAAGTGAATCTTCAGACATATATAGCTAGCTACTCGCTCTCACTTTGCGCCTTGCAGGTGGTGCGTTTTGGTGCCATTTTCGCACTGTGTCATTTTAGTATGTAAGTTATTCCATACAGCTGCGGGCGATCCTCAAGGTTGTCACCCTGCGAAGCTAACTGATAACCCTGGCGTACACGCTGTGCACCCGCCTGCCATAAGAGTGCGATGACCAGGTGCGCAGCACAGCCTACGCAGGCCTGAAGCACTCTCAAAACTGTCTAGCTGCATACGATTTCGCATTGTTACATGGCGCTGTGTGCGCTCGTCTCGAAGCGAAACTCTATGATGTGATCTGCTGTTTCACCCCTGCGCAAAAGTGAATCTTCAGACATATATATCTAGCTACTCGCTCTCACTGTGCGCCTTGCAGGTGGTGCGTTTTGGTGCCATTTTCGCACTGTGTCATTTTATTTTGTAAGTTATTCCATACAGCTGCGGGCGATCCTCAAGGTTGTCACCCTGCGAAGCTAACTTACGAGGCCTAAAGCACTCTCAAAACTGCTTAGCTAACCCTGGCGTACACGCAGTGCACCCGCCTGCACTTAGAGTGCGATGACCAGGTGCGCAGCAGTGCCTACGCAGGCCTAAAGCACTCTCAAAACTGCTTAGCTGAATACGATTTCGCATTGTTTTATGACGCTGTGTGCGCTCGTCTCGAAGCGAAACCCTATGATAAGATATGCTGTTAAACCTTGTATAAAAGCGAATCGTCAGATATATATAGCTAGCTACTCGCGCTCACTGTGCGCCTTGCAGGTGGTGCGTTTTGGCGCAATTTTCGCACTGTGTCATTTTAGTATGTAAGTTATTCCATACAGCTGCGGGCGATCCTCAAGGTCGTCACCCTGCGAAGCTTACTGGTAACCCTGGTACACGCAGTGCACCCGCCTGCTTTAAGAGTGCGATGACCAGGTGCGCAGCAGTGCCTACGCAGGCCTAAAGCACTCTCAAAACTGCTTAGCTGCATACGATTTCGCATTGTTACATGACGCTGTGTGCGCTCGTCTCGAAGCAAAACTCTATGATAAGATATGCTGTTAGACCTTTGTATAAAAGCGAATCGTCAGATATATATAGCTAGCTACTCGCTCTCACTGTGCGCCTTGCAGGTGGTGCGTTTTGGTGCCATTTTCGCACTGTGTCATTTTATTTTGTAAGTTATTCCATACAGCTGCGGGCGATCCTCAAGGTTGTCACCCTGCGAAGCTAACTTATAACCCTGGCGTACACGCAGTGCACCCGCCTGCACTTAGAGTGCGATGACCAGGTGCGCAGCAGTGCCTACGCAGGCCTAAAGCACTCTCAAAAAACTGCTTAGCTGCATACGATTTCGCATTGTTTTATGACGCTGTGTGCGCTTGTCTCGAAGCGAAACTCTTTGATAAGATATGCTGTTAGACCTTTGTATAAAAAGCGAATCGTCAGACATATATAGCTAGCTACTCGCTCTCACTGTGCGCCTTGCAGGTGGTGCGTTTTGGCGCCATTTTTGCACTGTGTCATTTTAGTATGTAAGTTATTCCATACAGCTGCGGGCGATCCTCAAGGTCGTCACCCTGCGAAGCTAACTGGTTACCCTGGCGTACACGCTGTGCACCCGCCTGCACTTAGAGTGCGATGACCAGGTGCGCAGCAGTGCCTACGCAGGCCTAAAGCACTCTCAAAACTGCTTAGCTGAATACGATTTCGCATTGTTTTATGACGCTGTGTGCGCTCGTCTCGAAGCGAAACTCTATGATAAGATATGCTGTTAAACCTTTGTATAAAAGCGAATCGTCAGATATATATAGCTAGCTACTCGCGCTCACTGTGCGCCTTGCAGGTGGTGCGTTTTGGCGCAATTTTCGCACTGTGTCATTTTAGTATGTAAGTTATTCCATACAGCTGCGGGCGATCCTCAAAGTCGTCACCCTGCGAAGCTTACTGGTAACCCTGGCGTACACGCAGTGCACCCGCCTGCACTTAGAGTGCGATGACCAGGTGCGCAGCAGTGCCTACGCAGGCCTAAAGCACTCTCAAAACTGTATAGCTGCATACGATTTCGCATTGTTACATGACGCTGTGTGCGCTCGTCTCGAAGCGAAACTCTATGATAAGATATGCTGTAAGACCTTTGTATATAAGCGAATTGTGAGACATATAAAGCTAGCTACTCGCTCTCACTGTGCGCCTTACAGGTGGTGCGTTTTGGCGCCATTTTTGCACTGTGTCATTTTAGTATGTAAGTTATTCCATACAGCTGCGGGCGATCCTCAAGGTCGTCACCCTGCGAAGCTTACTGGTAACCCTGGCGTACACGCAGTGCACCCGCCTGCATTAAGAGCGCGATAAACTGCTTAGCTGCATACGATTTCGCATTGTTTTATGACGCTGTGTGCGCTCGTCTCGAAGCGAAACTCTATGATAAGATATGCTGTTAAACCTTTGTATAAAAGCGAATCGTCAGACATATATAGCCAGCTACTCGCTCTCACTGTGCGCCTTGCAGGTGGTGCGTTTGGCGCCATTCTTTCGCACTGTGTCATTTTTAGTATGTAAGTTATTCCATACAGAGCTGCGGGCGATCCTCAAGGTCGTCACCCTGCGAAGCTAACTGGTAACCCTAGCGTACGCAGTGCACCCGCATGCACTAAGAGCGCGATGACCAGGTGCGCAGCAATAGCCTACGCAGGCCTGAAGACTCTCAAAACTGCTTAGCTGCATACGATTTCGCATTGTTACATGGCGCTGTGTGCGTTCGTCTCGAAGCGAAACTCTTTATGATGTGATCTGCTGTTTCACCCCTGCGCAAAAGTGAATCTTCAGACATATAAAGCTAGCTACTCGCTCTCACTTTGCGCGCCTGCACTAGAGTGCGATGACCAGGTGCAGCAGCAGTGCCTACGCAGGCCTAAAGCACTCTCAAAACTGCTTAGCTGCATAAGATTTCGCATTGTTTTATGACGCTGTGCGCTCGTCTCGAAGCGAAACTCTATGATAAGATATGCTGTTAGACCTTTGTATAAAAGCAGAATCGTCAGACATATATAGCTAGCTACTCGCTCTCACTGTGCGCCTTGCAGGTGGTGCGTTTTGGCGCCATTTTTGCACTGTGTCATTTTAGTATGTAAGTTATTCCATACAGCTGCGGGCGATCCTCAAGGTCGTCACCCTGCGAAGCTAACTATTAACCCTGGCGTTCACGCAGTGCCCGCCCCTAAAGCACTCTCAAAACTGCTTAGCTGCATACGATTTCGCATTGTTTTATGACGCTGTGTGCGCTCGTCTCGAAGCGAAACTCTTTGATAAGATATGCTGTTAGACCTTTGTATAAAAGCGAATCGTCAGACATATATAGCTAGCTACTCGCTCTCACTGTGCGCCTTGCAGGTGGTGCGTTTTGGCGCCATTTTTGCACTGTGTCATTTTAGTATGTAAGTTATTCCATACAGCTGCGGGCGATCCTCAAGGTCGTCACCCTGCGAAGCTTTAACTGGATAACCCTGGCGTACACGCAGTGCACCCGCCCGCACTAAGAGTGCGATGACCAGGTGCGCAGCAGTGCCTACGCAGGCCTAAAGCACTCTCAAAACTGCTTAGCTGCATACGATTTCGCATTGTTTTATGACGCTGTGTGCGCTCGTCTCGAAGCGAAACTCTATGATAAGATATGCTGTAAGACCTTTGTATAAAAGCGAATCGTCAGATATATATAGCTAGCTACTCGCTCTCACTGTGCGCCTTGCAGGTGGTGCGTTTTGGCGCCATTTCGCACTGTGTCATTTTAGTATGTAAGTTATTCCACACAGCTAACCCTGGCGTACGCAGTACCCGCCTGCACTAAGAGTGCGATGACCAGGTGCGCAGCAGTGCCTACGCAGGCCTAAAGCACTCTCAAAACTGCTTAGCTGCATACGATTTCGCATTGTTACATGACTGTGTGCGCTCGTCTCGAAGCGAAACTCTATGATAAGATATGCTGTTAGACCTTTGTATAAAAGCGAATCGTCAGACATATATAGCTAGCTACTCGCTCTCACTGTGCGCCTTACAGGTGGTGCGTTTTTGGCGCCATTTTTGCACAATGTCATTTTTAGTATGTAAGTTATTCCATACAGCTGCGGGCGATCCTCAAGGTCGTCACCCTGCGAAGCTAACTGGTTACCCTAGCGTTACACGCAGTGCACCCGCCTGCACTTAGATGCGATGACCAGGTGCGCAGCAGTGCCTACGCAGGCCTAAAGCACTCTCAAACCTGTCTAGCTGGATACGATTTCGCATTGTTTTATGACGCTGTGTGCGCTCGTCTCGAAGCGAAACTCTATGATAAGATATGCTGTTAGACCTTTGTATAAAGCGAATCTTCAGACATATATAGCTAGCTACTCGCTCTCACTGTGCGCCTTGCAGGTGGTGCGTTTTGGCGCCATTTTTGCACTGTGTCATTTTTAGTATGTAAGTTATTCCATACAGCTGCGGGCGATCCTCAAGGTCGTCACCCTGCGAAGCTAACTGATAACCCTGGCGTACACGCACTGCACCCGCCTGCACTTAGAGTGCGATGACCAGGTGCGCAGCAGTGCCTACGCAGGCCTAAAGCACTCTCAAAACTGTAGCTGCATACGATTTCGCATTGTTTTATCGACGCTGTGTGCGCTCGTCTCGAAGCGAAACTCTATGATAAGAGCTGTTAGACCTTTGTATAAGCGAATCGTCAAACATATATAGCCAGCTACTCGCTCTCACTTTGCGCTTTGCAGGTGGTGCGTTTGGCGCCATTTTTGCACTGTGTCATTTTAGTATGTAAGTTATTCCATACAGCTGCGGGCGATCCTCAAGGTCGTCACCCTGCGAAGCTAACTGGATAACCCTGGCGTACACGCAGTGCACCCGCCTGCACTAAGAGTGCGATGACCAGGTGCGCAGCAGTGCCTACGCAGGCCTAAAGCACTCTCAAAACTGTTTAGCTGCATACGATTTCGCATTGTTACATGACGCTGTGTGCGCTCGTCTCGAAGCGAAACTCTATGATAAGATATGCTGTTAAACCTTTGTATAAAGCGAATCGTCAGACATATATAGCTAGCTACTCGCTCTCACTGTGCGCCTTGCAGATGGTGCGTTTTGGCGCCATTTTTGCACTGTGTCATTTAGTATGTAAGTTATTCCATACAGCTGCGGGCGATCCTCAAGGTCGTCACCCTGCGAAGCTAACTGGTAACCCTGGCGTACACGCAGTGCACCCGCCTGCTTTAAGAGCGCGATGACCAGGTGCGCAGCAATGCCTACGCAGGCCTAAAGCACTGTCAAAACTGCTTAGCTGCATACGATTTCGCATTGTTACATCGCTGTGTGCGCTCGTCTCGAAGCGAATCTCTATGATGTGATCTGCTGTTTCACCCCTGCGCAAAAGTGAATCGTCAGACATATATAGCTAGCTACTCGCTCTCACTGTGAGCCTTGCAGGTGGTGCGTTTGGTGCCATTTTCGCACTGTGTCATTTTAGTATGTAAGTTATTCCATACAGCTGCGGGCGATCCTCAAGGTTGTCACCCTGCGAAGCTAACTGATAACCCTGGCGTACACGCAGTGCCCGCCTGCACTTAGAGTGCGATCACCCTGCGAAGCTTACTGGTAACCCTGGCGTACACGCAGTGCACCCGCATGCCATAAGACTGCGATGACCAGGTGCGCAGCACAGCCTACGCAGGCCTGAAGCAAATTCTCAAAACTGTCTAGCTGCATAAGATTTCATTGTTTTATGACGCTGTGTGCGCTGTCTTGAAGCGAACTCTATGATAAGATATCTGTTTGACCTTTGTATAAAAGCAATCGTCAGACATATTAGTAGCTACTCGCTCTCACTGTGCGCCTTGCAGGTGGTGCGTTTGGCGCCATTTTTGCACTGTGTCATTTTAGTATGTAAGTTATTCCAACAGCTGCGGGCGATCCTCAAGGTCGTCACCTGCGAGCTAACATTAACCGGCGTTCACGCGTGCCCGCCTGCCTTAGAGTGCGATGACCAGGTGCGCAAAGTGCTACGCCGGCCTAAAGCACTCTCAAAACTGCTTAGCTGCATACGATTTCGCTTTTTTATGACGCTGTGTGCGCTTCTCGAAGGAAACTCTATGATAAGATATGCTTTAACCTTTGTATAAAAGCGAATCGTCAGATTATATAGCTAGCTACTCGCCTACTGTGCGCCTTCCCCGGTGGTGCGTTTGGCGGATTTTCGCACTGTGTCATTTAGTATGTAAGTTTTCCAACGCTGCGGGCATCCTCAAAGGGCGTCACCCTGCGGCTTACTGGTAACCTGGCGTACACGATCACCCCTCTGCTTTAAGAGTGCGATGACCAGGTGCGCAGCAGTGCCTACGCAGGCCTAAAGCACTCTCAAAACTGCTTAGCTGCATACGATTTCGCGTTTCATGACGCTGTGTGCGCTCCTCGAAGCGAAACTCTATGATAAGATATGCTGTTAGACCTTTTATAAAAGCGAATCGTCACATATAATTAATATTTTCTGTGGGCCCTTTCAGGTGGTGCTTTTGGGTTTTTTCCAAAAATTTTCGGGGGACTGGTTTTTCATTTTATTTTGTAAAAGTTAAATT
>JAGVSL010000321.1:0-21720 GCA_022494535.1 Himalopsyche phryganea
CGGTATTTTTTACAAAATTCAAAACGATCGCTGCTACTAAAAAGCATATAGCCCGACGCGGCAAGATGCTAACTATCAGAAAACATCGATTGGTTTGCGAAAAGCGAGCCCTATTGTGAAATATTTTATACTCACTTTTTTTGTCGATCAGCGGTCGCCGAACACCCAAAAATTTTTGCCATCCCACCGATGCGAACCGGTATTTTATCCAAAAATTCAAAACGATCGCTGCTACTAAACAAGCATATAGCCCGACGCGTTTCGATGCATACTATCAGAAAACATCAATTGCGTTGCGAGAAGCGAGGACTGTTGTGAAATATTTCATACTCACTTTTTTTGTCGATCAGCGTTCGCCGAACACCCAAAAAATTTTGCCATCCCACCGATGCGAACCGGTATTTTTTCCAAAAATTAAAAACGATCGCTGCTACTAAACAAGCATATAGCCCGACGCGTTGCGATGCATTCTATCAGAAAACATCGATTGCTTTGCGAGAAGCGAGCCCTGTTGTCAAATATTTCATACTCTCTTTTTTTGTCGATCAGCGGTCGCCGAACACCCAAAAAATTTTGCCATCCCACCGATGCGATCCGGTATTTTTTCCAAAAATTAAAAACGATCGCTGCTACTAAACAAGCATATTGTTCGACGCGGCGCGATGCAAACTATCAGAAAACATCGATTGCGTTGCGAGAAGCGAGCCCTGTTGTGAAATATTTCATACTCACTTTTTTTGTCGATCAGCGGTCGCCGAACACCCAAAAAATTTTGCCATCCCACCGATGCGATTTGGTATTTTTTCCGAAAATTAAAAACGATCGCTGCTACTAAACAAGCATATTGTTCGACGCGGCAAGATGCAAACTATCAGAAAACATCGATTGCTTTGCGGGAAGCGAGCCCTGTTGTCAAATATTTCATACTCACTTTTTTTGTCGATCAGCGGTCGCCGAACACCCAAAAATTTTGCCATCCCACCGATGCGAACCGGTATTTTTTCCAAAAATTAAAAACGATCGCTGCTACTAAAAAGCATATTGTTCGACGCGGCGCGATGCAAACTATCAGAAAACATCGATTGCTTTGCGAGAAGCGAGCCCTGTTGTGAATATTTCATACTCACTTTTTTGTCGATCAGCGGTCGCCGAACACCCAAAAAATTTTGCCATCCCACCGATGCGAACCGGTATTTTTTCAAAAATTCAAAACGATCGCTGCTACTAAAAAAGCATATAGCCCGACGTGGCGAGATGCATACTATCAGAAAACATCAATTGCTTTGCGAGAAGCGAGCCCTGTTGTCAAATATTTCATACTCAGTTTTTTTGTCGATCAGCGGTCGCCGAACACCCAAAAAATTTTGCCATCCCACCGATGCGATCCGGTATTTTTTTTCCAAAAATTAAAACGATCGCTGCTACTAAACAAGCATATAGCCCGACGCGGCGCGATGCATACTATCAGAAAACATTATTCGATTGGTTTGCGAGAAGCGAGCCCTGTTGTGAAATATTTCATACTCACTTTTTTGTCGATCAGCGGTCGCCGAACACCCAAAAATTTTGCCATCCCACCGATGCGAACCGGTATTTTTTCCAAAAATTAAAAACGATCGCTGCTACTAAACAAGCATATAGCCCGACGCGGCGCGATGCAAACTATCAGAAAACATCGATTGGTTTGCGAGAAGCGAGCCCTGTTGTCAAATATTTCATACTCACTTTTTTGTCGATCAGCGGTCGCCGAACACCCAAAAAATTTTGCCATCCCACCGATGCGATCCGGTATTTTTTTCCAAAAATTAAAAACGATCGCTGCTACTAAACAAGCATATTACACCCGACGCGGCGCGATGCAAACTATCAGAAAACATCGAATTGCTTTGCGAGAAGCGAGCCCTGTTGTCAAATATTTCATACTCACTTTTTTGTCGATCAGCGGTCGCCGAACACCCAAAAAATTTTGCCATCCCACCGATGCGAACCGGTATTTTTTCCAAAATTAAAAACGATCGCTGCTACTAAACAAGCATATTGTTCGACGCGGCGCGATGCATACTATCAGAAAACATTCGATTTGTTTGCGAGAAGCGAGCCCTGTTGTCAAATATTTCATACTCACTTTTTTGTCGATCAGCGGTCGCCGAACACCCAAAAATTTTGCCATCCCACCGATGCGAACCGGTATTTTTTCCAAAAATTCAAAAACGATCGCTGCTACTAAACAAGCATATAGCCCGACGCGGCGCGATGCACACCATCAGAAAACATCGATTGGTTTGCGAGAAGCGAGCCCTGTTGTCAAATATTTTATACTCACTTTTTTGTCGATCAGCGGTCGCCGAACACCCAAAAATTTTGCCATCCCACCGATGCAAACCGGTATTTTTTCCAAAATTAAAAACGATCGCTGCTACTAAACAAGCATATAGCCCGACGCGTTGCGATGCATACTATCAGAAAACATCGATTGGTTTGCGAGAAGCGAGCCCTGTTGTCAAATATTTCATACTCACTTTTTTTTGTCGATCAGCGGTCGCCGAACACCCAAAAAATTTTGCCATCCCACCGATGCGAACCGGTATTTTTTCCAAAAATTAAAAACGATCGCTGCTACTAAACAAGCATATAGCCCGACGCGGCGCGATGCATACTATCAGAAAACATCGATTGGTTTGCGAGAAGCGAGCCCTGTTGTGGAATATTTTACACTCACTTTTTTTGTCGATCAGCGGTCGCCGAACACCCAAAAAATTTTGCCATCCCACCGATGCGAACCGGTATTTTTTCCAAAAATTAAAAACGATCGCTGCTACTAAACAAGCATATAGCCCGACGCGGCGCGATGCATACTATCAGAAAACATCGATTGGTTTGCGAGAAGCGAGCCCTGTTGTCAAATATTTCATACTCACTTTTTTGTCGATCAGCGGTCGCCGAACACCCAAAAAATTTTGCCATCCCACCGATGCGAAGACGGTATTTTTTCCAAAAATTAAAAACGATCGCTGCTACTAAACAAGCATATTGTTCGACGCGGCGCGATGCAAACTATCAGAAAACATCGATTGCTTTGCGAGAAGCGAGCCCTGTTGTCAAATATTTCATACTCACTTTTTTGTCGATCAGCGGTCGCCGAACACCCAAAAAATTTTGCCATCCCACCGATGCGAACCGGTATTTTTTCCAAAAATTAAAAACGATCGCTGCTACTAAAAAAAGCATATTGTTCGACGCGGCGCGATGCAAACTATCAGAAAACATCGATTGCTTTGCGAGAAGCGAGCCCTGTTGTCAAATATTTCATACTCACTTTTTTGTCGATCAGCGGTCGCCGAACACCCAAAAATTTTGCCATCCCACCGATGCGAACCGGTATTTTTTCCAAAATTCAAAACGATCGCTGCTACTAAACAAGCATATAGCCCGACGCGGCGCGATGCATACTATCAGAAAACATCGATTGGTTTGCGAGAAGCGAGCCCTGTTGTGAAATATTTTATACTCAGTTTTTTTGTCGATCAGTGGTCCTCAAAGGTCCAACCAAATTTTGCCATCCCACCGATGCGAACCGGTATTTTTTCCAAAAATTCAAAACGATCGCTGCTACTAAAAAAGCATAAAGCCCGACGCGGCAAGATGCATACTATCAGAAAACATCGATTGCTTTGCGAGAAGCGAGCCCTGTTGTCAAATATTTTATACTCTGTTTTTTTTTGTCGATCAGCGGTCGCCGAACACCCAAAAAATTTTGCCATCCCACCGATGCGAACCGGTATTTTTTTCCAAAATTAAAAACGATCGCTGCTACTTAACAAGCATATTGTTCGACGCGGCGCGATGCAAACTATCAGAAAACATCGATTGCTTTGCGAGAAGCGAGCCCTGTTGTGAAATATTTCATACTCACTTTTTTTGTCGATCAGCGGTCGCCGAACACCCAAAAAATTTTGCCATCCCACCGATGCGAACCGGTATTTTTTCCAAAAATTAAAAACGATCGCTGTTACTAAAAAAGCATAAAGCCCGACGCGGCAAGATGCAAACTATCAGAAAACATCGATTGGTTTGCGAGAAGCGAGCCCCGTTGTCAACATATTTTCTTATACTCACTTTTTTTTTGTCGATCAGCGGTCGCCGAACACCCAAAAAAATTATGCCATCCCACCGATGCGAACCGGTATTTTTTCCAAAAATTAAAAACGATCGCTGCTACTAAACAAGCATATAGCCCGACGCTGCGCGATGCAAACTATCAGAAAACATCGATTGCTTTGCGAGAAGCGAGCCCTGTTGTCAAATATTTCATACTCACTTTTTTTGTCGATCAGCGGTCGCCGAACACCCAAAAAATTTTGCCATCCCACCGATGCGATCCGGTATTTTTTTCCAAAATTAAAAACGATCGCTGCTACTAAACAAGCATATTGTTCGACGCGGCGCGATGCAAACTATCAGAAAACATCGATTGCTTTGCGAGAAGCGAGCCCTGTTGTCAAATATTTCATACTCACTTTTTTTGTCGATCAGCGGTCGCCGAACACCCTTAAAATTTTTGCCATCCCACCGATGCGAACCGGTATTTTTTCCAAAAATTAAAAACGATCGCTGCTACTAAAAAAGCATATTGTTCGACGCGGCGCGATGCAAACTATCAGAAAACATCGATTGCTTTGCGAGAAGCGAGCCCTGTTGTGAAATATTTCATACTCACTTTTTTTGTCGATCAGCGGTCGCCGAACACCCAAAAAATTTTGCCATCCCACCGATGCGAACCGGTATTTTTTCCAAAAATTAAAACGATCGCTGCTACTAAAAAGCATATAGCCCGACGCGGCAAGATGCATACTATCAGAAAACATCGATTGGTTTGCGAGAAGCGAGCCCTGTTGTGAAATATTTCATACTCACTTTTTTGTCGATCAGCGGTCCCCAACCACCCAAAAAATTTTGCCATCCCACCGATGCGAACCGGTATTTTTTCCAAAAATTAAAAAACGATTCGCTGCTACTTAAAAAGCATATTGTTCGACGCGGCGCGATGCAAACTATCAGAAAACATCGATTGTTTTGCGAGAAGCGAGCCCTGTTGTCGGAATATTTCATACTCACTTTTTTGTCGATCAGCGGTCGCCGAACACCCAAAAAATTTTGCCATCCCACCGATGCGAACCGGTATTTTTTCCAAAAATTAAAAACGATCGCTGCTACTAAAAAGCATAAAGCCCGACGCGGCAAGATGCAACTATCAGAAAACATCGATTGGTTTGCGAGAAGCGAGCCCTGTTGTCAAATATTTCATACTCACTTTTTTGTCGATCAGCGGTCGCCGAACACCCAAAAAATTTTGCCATCCCACCGATGCGAACCGGTATTTTTTCCAAAAATTAAAAACGATCGCTGCTACTAAACAAGCATATAGCCCGACGCTGCGCGATGCAACTATCAGAAAACAGAAAACATCGATTGCTTTGCGAGAAGCGAGCCCTGTTGTCAAATATTTCATACTCACTTTTTTGTCGATCAGCGGTCGCCGAACACCCCAAAAAAATTTTTGCCATCCCACCGATGCGAACCGGTATTTTTTCCAAAAATTAAAAACGATCGCTGCTACTAAACAAGCATATTGTTCGACGCGGCGCGATGCAAACTATCAGAAAACATCGATTGCTTTGCGAGAAGCGAGCCCTGTTGTCAGAATATTTCATACTCACTTTTTTGTCGATCAGCGGTCGCCGAACACCCAAAAAATTTTGCCATCCCACCGAGCGAACCGGTATTTTTTCCAAAAATTAAAAACGATCGCTGCTACTAAAAAAGCATATAGCCCGACGCGGCAAGATGCATACTATCAGAAAACATCGATTGGTTTTCGAGAAGTGAGCCCTGTTGTGAAATATTTCATACTCACTTTTTTGTCGATCAGTGGTCCTCGATGGTCCAAAAATTTTACACATCACACCGATGCGAACCGGTATTTTTTACAAAAATTCAAAACGATCGCTGCTACTAAAAAGCATATAGCCCGACGCGGCAAGATGCTAACTATCAGAAAACATCGATTGGTTTGCGAAAAGCGAGCCCTGTTGTGAAATATTTTATACTCACTTTTTTGTCGATCAGCGGTCGCCGAACACCCAAAAATTTTTGCCATCCCACCGATGCGAACCGGTATTTTATCCAAAAATTCAAAACGATCGCTGCTACTAAAAAAGCATATAGCCCGACGCGGCGCGATGCATACTATCAGAAAACATCAATTGCGTTGCGAGAAGCGAGCCCTGTTGTGAAATATTTCATACTCACTTTTTTATCGATCAGTGGTCGTCGATGGTCCAAAAAATTTTGCCATCCCACCGATGCGAACCGGTATTTTTTCCGAAAATTTAAAACGATCGCTGCTACTAAAAAGCATATAGCCCGACGCGGCGCGATGCATACTATCAGAAAACATCGATTGCGTTGCGAGAAGCGAGCCCTGTTGTGAAATATTTCATACTCTACTTTTTATCGATCAGTGGTCGTCGATGGTCCAAAAAATTTTGCCATCCCACCGATGCGAACCGGTGTTTTTTCCAAAAATTAAAAACGATCGCTGTTACTAAAAAAGCATAAAGCCCGACGCGGCAAGATGCAAACTATCAGAAAACATCGATTGGTTTGCGAGAAGCGAGCCCTGTTGTGAAATATTTCATACTCAGTTTTTTTGTCGATCAGCGGTCCCCGACACCAAAAAATTTTGCCATCCCACCGATGCGAACCGGTATTATTTCCAAAAATTCAAAACGATCGCTGCTACTAAAAAGCATATAGCCCGACGCGGCGCGATGCATACTATCAGAAAACATAGATTGGTGTTGCGAGAAGCGAGCCCTGTTGTGAAATATTTCATACTCACTTTTTTATCGATCAGTGGTCGTCGATGGTCCAAAAAATTTTGCCATCCCACCGATGCGAACCGGTATTTTTTTCCGAAAATTCAAAAACGATCGCTGCTACTAAAAAGCATATAGCCCGACGCGGCGCGATGCATACTATCAGAAAACATAGATTGGTGTTGCGAGAAGCGAGCCCTGTTGTGAAATATTTCATACTCACTTTTTTTTTATCGATCAGTGGTCGTCGATGGTCCAAAAAATTTTGCCATCCCACCAATGCGAACCGGTATTTTTTCCAAAATTAAAAACGATCGCTGCTACTAAAAAGCATAAAGCCCGACGCGGCGCGATGCATACCTTCAGAAAACATCGATTCCTTTGCGAGAAGCGATCCCTGCTGTGAAATATTTCATACTCAGTTTTTTTGTCGATCAGCGGTCCGCCGAACATCCAAAAAATTTTGCCATCCCACCGATGCGAACTCGGTATTATTTCCAAAAATTCAAAACGATCGCTGCTACTAAAAAGCATATAGCCCGACGCGGCGCGATGCATACTATCAGAAAACATAGATTGGTGTTGCGAGAAGCGAGCCCTGTTGTGAAATATTTCATACTCACTTTTTTATCGATCAGTGGTCGTCGATGGTCCAAAAAATTTTGCCATCCCACCAATGCGAACCGGTATTTTTTCCAAAAATTAAAAACGATCGCTGCTACTAAAAAAGCATAAAGCCCGACGCGGCAAGATGCAAACTATCAGAAAACATCGATTGGTTTGCGAGAAGCGAGCCCTGTTGTCAAATATTTCATACTCACTTTTTTTGTCGATCAGCGGTCGCCGAACACCCAAAAAATTTTGCCATCCCACCGATGCGAACCGGTATTTTTTCCAAAAATTAAAAACGATCGCTGCTACTAAACAAGCATATAGCCCGACGCGCTGCAATGCATACTATCAGAAAACATCGATTGCGTTGCGAGAAGCGAGCCCTGTTGTGAAATATTTCATACTCACTTTTTTTGTCGATCAGCGGTCGCCGAACACCCAAAAAATTTTGCCATCCCACCGATGCGAACCGGTATTTTTTCCAAAAATTAAAAAACGATCGCTGCTACTAAACAAGCATATTGTTCGACGCGGCAAGATGCAAACTATCAGAAAACATCGATTGTTTTGCGGGAAGCGAGCCCTGTTGTCAAATATTTCATACTCACTTTTTTGTCGATCAGCGGTCGCCGAACACCCAAAAAATTTTGCCATCCCACCGATGCGAACCGGTATTTTTTCCAAAAATTAAAAACGATCGCTGCTACTAAAAAAGCATATTGCTCGACGCGGCGCGATGCAAACTATCAGAAAACATCGATTGCTTTGCGAGAAGCGAGCCCTGTTGTCAAATATTTCATACTCACTTTTTTGTCGATCAGCGGTCGCCGAACACCCAAAAATTTTGCCATCCCACCGATGCGAACTCGGTATTGTTTCCAAAAATTCAAAACGATCGCTGCTACTAAACAAGCATATAGCCCGACGCGGCGCGATGCATACTATCAGAAAAACATCGATTGGTTTGCGAGAAGCGAGCCCTGTTGTGAAATATTTTATACTCAGTTTTTTTGTCGATCAGTGGTCCTGAAGCACAACCAAAAAATTTTGCCATCCCACCGATGCGAACCGGTATTTTTTTCCAAAAATTAAAAACGATCGCTGCTACTAAACAAGCATATAGCCCGACGCGGTGCGACGCATACCATCAGAAAACATCGATTGGTTTGCGAGAAGCGAGCCCTGTTGTGAAATATTTCATACTCACTTTTTTGTCGATCAGCGGTCGCCGAACACCCAAAAATTTTGCCATCCCACCGATGCGAACCGGTATTTTTTCCAAAATTAAAAACGATCGCTGCTACTAAACAAGCATATAGCCCGACGCGTCGCAATGCATACTATCAGAAAACATCGATTGCGTTGCGAGAAGCGAGCCCTGTTGTGAAATATTTCATACTCACTTTTTTGTCGATCAGCGGTCGCCGAACACCCAAAAAATTTTGCCATCCCACCGATGCGATTACCGGTATTTTTTCCAAAAATTAAAAACGATCGCTGCTACTAAACAAGCATATTGTTCGACGCGGCAAGATGCAAACATCGATTGTTTTGCGGGAAGCGAGCCCTGTTGTCAAATATTTCATACTCACACTTTTTTTTTTGTCGATCAGCGGTCGCCGAACACCCAAAAAATTTTGCCATCCCACCGATGCGAACCGGTATTTTTTCCAAAAATTAAAAACGATCGCTGCTACTAAAAAAGCATATTGTTCGACGCGGCGCGATGCAAACTATCAGAAAACATCGATTGCTTTGCGAGAAGCGAGCCCTGTTGTCAAATATTTCATACTCACTTTTTTTGTCGATCAGCGGTCGCCGAACACCCAAAAAATTTTGCCATCCCACCGATGCGAACCGGTATTTTTTCCAAAAATTCAAAACGATCGCTGCTACTAAACAAGCATATAGCCCGACGCGGCGCGATGCATACTATCAGAAAACATCGATTGGTTTGCGAGAAGCGAGCCCTGTTGTGAAATATTTTATACTCAGTTTTTTTGTCGATCAGTGGTCCTCAAAGGTCCAAAAAATTTTGCCATCCCACCGATGCGAACCGGTATTTTTTCCAAAAATTCAAAACGATCGCTGCTACTAAAAAAGCATAAAGCCCGACGCGGCAAGATGCATACTATCAGAAAACATCGATTGCTTTGCGAGAAGCGAGCCCTGTTGTCAAATATTTCATACTCACTTTTTTTTTTCGATCAGCGGTCGCCGAACACCCAAAAAATTTTGCCATCCCACCGATGCGAACCGGTATTTTTTCCAAAAATTCAAAACGATCGCAGGTACTTAACAAGCATATAGCCCGACGCGGCGCGATGCATACCATCAGAAAACATCGATTCCTTTGCGAGAAGCGAGCCCTGTTGTGAAATATTTCATACTCACTTTTTTTGTCGATCAGCGGTCGCCGAACACCCAAAAAATTTTGCCATCCCACCAATGCGAACCGGTATTTTTTCCAAAAATTAAAAACGATCGCTGCTACTAAAAAAGCATAAAGCCCGACGCGGCAAGATGCAAACTATCAGAAAAACGTCGATTGGTTTGCGAGAAGCGAGCCCTGTTGTCAAATATTTCATACTCACTTTTTTGTCGATCAGCGGTCGCCGAACACCCAAAAATTTTGCCATCCCACCGATGCGAACCGGTATTTTTTCCAAAAATTCAAAACGATCGCAGGTACTAAACAAGCATATAGCCCGACGCTGCGCGATGCAAACTATCAGAAAACATAGATTGCTTTGCGAGAAGCGAGCCCTGTTGTCAAATATTTCATACTCACTTTTTTTGTCGATCAGCGGTCGCCGAACACCCAAAAAATTTTGCCATCCCACCGATGCGATCCGGTATTTTTTCCAAAAATTAAAAACGATCGCTGCTACTAAACAAGCATATTGTTCGACGCGGCGCGATGCAAACTATCAGAAAACATCGATTGCTTTGCGAGAAGCGAGCCCTGTTGTCAAATATTTCATACTCACTTTTTTTGTCGATCAGCGGTCGCCGAACACCCTTAAAATTTTTGCCATCCCACCGATGCGAACCGGTATTTTTTCCAAAAATTAAAAACATTCGCTGCTACTAAAAAAGCATATTGTTCGACGCGGCGCGATGCAAACTATCAGAAAACATCGATTGCTTTGCGAGAAGCGAGCCCTGTCGTGAAATATTTCATACTCACTTTTTTGACGATCAGCGGTCGCCGAACACCCAAAAAATTTTGCCATCCCACCGAGCGAACCGGTATTTTTTTCCAAAATTAAAAACGATCGCTGCTACTAAAAAAGCATATAGCCCGACGCGGCAAGATGCATACTATCAGAAAACATCGATTGGTTTGCGAGAAGCGAGCCCTGTTGTGAAATATTTCATACTCACTTTTTTTGTCGATCAGTGGTCCTCGATGGTCCAAAAAATTTTGCCATCCCACCGATGCGAACCGGTATTTTTTTACAAAAATTCAAAACGATCGCTGCTACTAAAAAAGCATATAGCCCGACGCGGCAAGATGCTAACTATCAGAAAACATCGATTGGTTTGCGAAAAGCGAGCCCTATTGTGAAATATTTTATACTCACTTTTTTTGTCGATCAGCGGTCGCCGAACAACCAAAAATTTTTGCCATCCCACCGATGCGAACCGGTATTTTATCCAAAAATTAAAAACGATCGCTGCTACTAAACAAGCATATAGCCCGACGCGGCGCGATGCATACCTTCAGAAAACATCGATTCCTTTGCGAAAAGCGATCCCTGTTGTGAAATATTTCATACTCAGTTTTTTTGTCTATCAGTGGTCCTCGATGGTCCAAAAAATTTTGCCATCCCACCGATGCGAACCGGTATTTTTTCCAAAAATTCAAAACGATCGCTGCCATATTGTTCGGACGCGGCGCGATGCAAATTATCAGAAAACATCGATTGCTTTGCGAGAAGCGAGCCCTGTTGTCAAATATTTCATACTCACTTTTTTTGTCGATCAGCGGTCGCCGAACAACCTAAAAATTTTTGCCATCCCACCGATGCGAACCGGTATTTTTTCCAAAATTAAAAACGATCGCTGCTACTTAACAAAGCATATACCCGACGCGGCAAAGGATGCAACCATCAGAAAACATCGATTGTTTTGCGAGAAGCGAGCCCTGTTGTCAAATATTTTATACTCACACTTTTTTTGTCGATCAGCGGTCGCCGAACACCCAAAAAATTTTGCCATCCCACCGATGCGAACCGGTATTTTTTCCAAAAAATTAAAAACGATCGCTGCTACTAAAAAAGCATATAGCCCGACGCGGCGCGATGCATACTATCAGAAAACATCGATTGGTTTGCGAGAAGCGAGCCCTGTTGTGAAATATTTTATACTCAGTTTTTTTGTCGATCAGCGGTCGCCGAACAACCAAAAAAAATTTTGCCATCCCACCGATGCGAACCGGTATTTTTTCCAAAAATTCAAAAACGATCGCTGCTACTAAACAAGCATATTGTTCGACGCGGCGCGATGCATACCATCAGAAACATCGATTGCTTTGCGAGAAGCGAGCCCTGTTGTGAAATATTTTATACTCAGTTTTTTGTCGATCAGCGGTCGCCGAACACCCAAAAAAAATTTTGCCATCCCACCGATGCGAACCGGTATTTTTTCCAAAATTCAAAACGATCGCTGCTACTAAACAAGCATATAGCCCGACGCGGCGCGATGCATACCATCAGAAAACATCGATTGGTTTGCGAGAAGCGAGCCCTGTTGTGAAATATTTTATACTCAGTTTTTTTTGTCGATCAGTGGTCCTCAGCACACCCAAAAATTTTGCCATCCCACCGATGCGAACCGGTATTTTTTCCAAAAATTCAAAACGATCGCTGCTACTAAAAAAGCATAAAGCCCGACGCGGCAAGATGCATACTATCAGAAAACATCGATTGCTTTGCGAGAAGCGAGCCCTGTTGTCAAATATTTCATACTCACTTTTTTTGTCGATCAGCGGTCGCCGAACACCCAAAAAATTTTGCCATCCCACCGATGCGAACCGGTATTTTTTCCAAAAATTAAAAACGATCGCTGCTACTAAAAAAGCATATAGCCCGACGCGGCAAGATGCATACTATCAGAAAACATCGATTGGTTTTGCGAGAAGCGAGCCCTGTTGTGAAATATTTTATACTCACTTTTTTGTCGATCAGCGGTCGCCGAACACCCAAAAAATTTTGCCATCCCACCGATGCGAACCGGTATTTTTTCCAAAAATTAAAAACGATCGCTGCTACTAAACAAGCATATAGCCCGACGCGGCGCGATGCATACTATCAGAAAACATCGATTGTTTTGCGAGAAGCGAGCCCTGTTGTCAAATATTTCATACTCACTTTTTTTGTCGATCAGCGGTCGCCGAACACCCAAAAAATTTTGCCATCCCACCGATGCGAACCGGTATTTTTTCCAAAAATTAAAAACGATCGCTGCTACTAAAAAAGTATATTGTTCGACGCGGCGCGATGCAAACCATCAGAAACATCGATTGCTTTGCGAGAAGCGAGCCCTGTTGTGAAATATTTCATACTCACTTTTTTTGTCGATCAGCGGTCGCCGAACACCCAAAAAATTTTGCCATCCCACCGATGCGATTTGGTATTTTTTCCAAAAATTAAAAACGATCGCTGCTACTAAACAAGCATATTGTTCGACGCGGCAAGATGCAAACTATCAGAAAACATCGATTGCTTTGCGGGAAGCGAGCCCTGTTGTCAAATATTTCATACTCACTTTTTTTGTCGATCAGCGGTCGCCGAACACCCAAAAAATTTTGCCATCCCACCGATGCGAACCGGTATTTTTTCCAAAAATTAAAAACGATCGCTGCTACTAAAAAACGCTATATTGTTCGACGCGGCGCGATGCAAACTATCAGAAAACATCGATTGCTTTGCGAGAAGCGAGCCCTGTTGTCAAATATTTCATACTCACTTTTTTTGTCGATCAGCGGTCGCCGAACACCCAAAAAATTTTGCCATCCCACCGATGCGAACCGGTATTTTTTCCAAAAATTCAAAACGATCGCTGCTACTAAACAAGCATATAGCCCGACGCGGCGCGATGCATACTATCAGAAAACATCGATTGGTTTGCGAGAAGCGATTCCTGTTGTAAAATATTTTATACTCAGTTTTTTTGTCGATCAGTGGTCCTCAAAGGTCCAAAAAATTTTGCCATCCCACCGATGCGAACCGGTATTTTTTCCAAAAATTCAAAACGATCGCTGCTACTAAAAAAGCATAAAGCCCGACGCGGCAAGATGCATACTATCAGAAAACATCGATTGCTTTGCGAGAAGCGAGCCCTGTTGTCAAATATTTCATACTCACTTTTTTTGTCAATCAGCGGTCGCCGAACACCCAAAAAATTTTGCCATCCCACCGATGCGAACCGGTATTTTTTCCAAAAATTCAAAACGATCGCAGGCACTTAACAAGCATATAGCCCGACGCTGCGCGATGCAAACTATCAGAAAACATCGATTGGCTTCTCGAGAAGCGAGCCCTGTTGTGAAATATTTCATACTCACTTTTTTGTCGATCAGCGGTCGCCGAACACCCAAAAATTTTGCCATCCCACCGATGCGAACCGGTATTTTTCCAAAATTAAAAACGATTGCTACTTAACAAGCATATAGCCCGACGCGGCGCGATGCAAACTATCAGAAAAAGCGAGCCCTGTTGTGAAATATTTCATACTCAAAAAACGATCGCTGCTACCGAAACCCAAAAATTTTGCCATCCCACCGACGCGGTATTTTTTCCAAAATTAAAAACGATCGATGCATACATATCACGCGGCGCGATGAAAACATCGATTGCTTTGCGAGAAGCGAGCCCTGTTGTCAAATATTTTATACTCACTTTTTTTGTCGATCAGCGGTCGCCGAACACCCAAAAAATTTTGCCATCCCACCGATGCGAACCGGTATTTTTTCCAAAATTAAAAACGATCGCTGCTACTAAACAAGCATATTGTTCGACGCGGCGCGATGCATACTATCAGAAAACATCGATTGCTTTGCGAGAAGCGAGCCCTGTTGTGAAATATTTCATACTCACTTTTTTGTCGATCAGCGGTCGCCGAACACCCAAAAAATTTTGCCATCCCACCGATGCGAACCGGTATTTTTTCCAAAATAAAAAAACGATCGCTGCTACTAAACAAGCATATAGCCCGACGCGGCGCGATGCAAACTATCAGAAAACATCGATTGCTTTGCGAGAAGCGAGCCCTGTTGTGAAATATTTCATACTCACTTTTTTTGTCGATCAGCGGTCGCCGAACACCCAAAAAATTTTGCCATCCCACCGATGCGAACCGGTATTTTTTCAAAAATTAAAAACGATCGCTGCTACTAAACAAGCATATAGCCCGACGCGGCGCGATGCAAACTATCAGAAAACATCGATTGGTTTGCGAGAAGCGAGCCCTGTTGTCAAATATTTCATACTCACTTTTTTTGTCGATCAGCGGTCGCCGAACACCCAAAAAATTTTGCCATCCCACCGATGCGATCCGGTATTTTTTCCAAAAATTAAAAACGATCGCTGCTACTAAACAAGCATATAGCCCGACGCGGCGCGATGCAAACTATCAGAAAACATCGATTGGTTTGCGAGAAGCGAGCCCTGTTGTGAAATATTTTTATACTCACTTTTTTGTCGATCAGCGGTCGCCGAACACCCAAAAAATTTTGCCATCCCACCGATGCGAACCGGTATTTTTTCAAAAATTAAAAACGATCGCTGCTACTAAACAAGCATATAGCCCGACGCGGCGCGATGATGCAACTATCAGAAAACATCGATTGGTTTGCGAGAAGCGAGCCCTGTTGTCAAATATTTCATACTCACTTTTTTTGTCGATCAGCGGTCGCCGAACACCCAAAAAATTTTGCCATCCCACCGATGCGAACCGGTATTTTTTCAAAAATTAAAAACGATCGCTGCTACTAAACAAGCATATAGTTCGACGCGGCGCGATGCATACTATCAGAAAACATCGATTGGTTTGCGAGAAGCGAGCCCTGTTGTCAAATATTTCATACTCACTTTTTTTGTCGATCAGCGGTCGCCGAACACCCAAAAAATTTTGCCATCCCACCGATGCGATCCGGTATTTTTCCAAAAATTAAAAACGATCGCTGCTACTAAACAAGCATATTGTTCGACGCGGCGCGATGCAAACTATCAGAAAACATCGATTGGTTTGCGAGAAGCGAGCCCTGTTGTGAAATATTTTATACTCACTTTTTTTGTCGATCAGCGGTCGCCGAACACCCAAAAATTTTGCCATCCCACCGATGCGAACCGGTATTTTTTCCAAAAATTAAAAACGATCGCTGCTACTAAAAAGCATATAGCCCGACGCGGCGCGATGCAAACTATCAGAAAACATCGATTGGTTTGCGAGAAGCGAGCCCTGTTGTCAAATATTTCATACTCACTCTTTTTGTCGATCAGCGGTCGCCGAACACCCAAAAAATTTTGCCATCCCACCGATGCGAACCGGTATTTTTCCAAAAATTAAAAACGATCGCTGCTACTAAACAAGCATATAGCCCGACGCGGCGCGATGCAAACTATCAGAAAACATCGATTGGTTTGCGAGAAGCGAGCCCTGTTGTGAAATATTTTATACTCAGTTTTTTTGTCGATCAGCGGTCGCCGAACACCCAAAAAATTTTGCCATCCCACCGATGCGAACCGGTATTTTTCAAAATTAAAAACGATCGCTGCTACTAAACAAGCATATAGCCCGACGCGGCAAGATGCATACTATCAGAAAACATCGATTGGTTTGCGAGAAGCGAGCCCTGTTGTCAAATATTTCATACTCACTTTTTTTTGTCGATCAGCGGTCGCCGAACACCCAAAAAATTTTGCCATCCCACCGATGCGAACCGGTATTTTTCCAAAAATTAAAAACGATCGCTGCTACTAAACAAGCATATTGCCCGACGCGGCGCGATGCATACTATCAGAAAACATCGATTGGTTTGCGAGAAGCGAGCCCTGTTGTGAAATATTTCATACTCACTTTTTTTGTCGATCAGCGGTCGCCGAACACCCAAAAAATTTTGCCATCCCACCGATGCGAACCGGTATTTTTTCCAAAAATTAAAAACGATCGCTGCTACTAAAAAAGCATATAGCCCGACGCGGCAAGATGCATACTATCAGAAAACATCGATTGGTTTGCGAGAAGCGAGCCCTGTTGTCAAATATTTCATACTCACTTTTTTGTCGATCAGCGGTCGCCGAACACCCAAAAATTTTGCCATCCCACCGATGCGAACCGGTATTTTTTCCAAAAATTAAAAACGATCGCTGCTACTAAACAAGCATATAGCCCGTCGCGGCAAGATGCATACTATCAGAAAACATCGATTGCTTTGCGAGAAGCGAGCCCTGTTGTGAAATATTTCATACTCACTTTTTTTGTCGATCAGCGGTCGCCGAACACCCAAAAAATTTTGCCATCCCACCGATGCGATCCGGTATTTTTCCAAAAATTAAAAACGATCGCTGCTACTAAACAAGCATATTGTTCGTCGCGGCGCGATGCAAACTATCAGAAAACATCGATTGCTTTGCGAGAAGCGAGCCCTGTTGTCAAATATTTCATACTCACTTTTTTGTCGATCAGCGGTCGCCGAACACCCAAAAAATTTTGCCATCCCACCGATGCGATCCGGTATTTTTCCAAAATTAAAAACGATCGCTGCTACTAAACAAGCATATTGTTCGACGCGGCGCGATGCAAACTATCAGAAAACATCGATTGCTTTGCGAGAAGCGAGCCCTGTTGTCAAATATTTCATACTCACTTTTTTGTCGATCAGCGGTCGCCGAACACCCAAAAAATTTTGCCATCCCACCGATGCGAACCGGTATTTTTTCCAAAATTAAAAACGATCGCTGCTACTAAACAAGCATATAGCCCGACGCGGCGCGATGCAAACTATCAGAAAACATCGATTGGTTTGCGAGAAGCGAGCCCTGTTGTGAAATATTTTATACTCACTTTTTTGTCGATCAGCGGTCGCCGAACACCCAAAAATTTTGCCATCCCACCGATGCGAACCGGTATTTTTTCCAAAATTAAAAACGATCGCTGCTACTAAACAAGCATATGTGAAATATTTTATACTCCCGACGCGGCAAGATGCATACTATCAGAAAAACATCGATTGCTTTGCGAGAAGCGAGCCCTGTTGTCAAATATTTCATACTCACTTTTTTTTGTCGATCAGCGGTCGCCGAACACCCAAAATTAAAAAATTTTGCCATCCCACCGATGCGAACCGGTATTTTTTCCAAAAATTAAAAACGATCGCTGCTCAGCGGTAAAAAGCATTTTGCCATCCACCGACGCGGCAAGATGCTACTAAAAACTATCAGAAAACATCGATTGCTTTGCGAGAAGCGAGCCCTGTTGTCAAATATTTCATACTCACTTTTTTGTCGATCAGCGGTCGCCGAACACCCAAAAAATTTTGCCATCCCACCGATGCGAACCGGTATTTTTTCCAAAAATTAAAAACGATCGCTGCTACTAAACAAGCATATAGTTCGACGCGGCAAGATGCAAACTATCAGAAAACATCGATTGCTTTGCGAGAAGCGAGCCCTGTTGTCAAATATATCATACTCACTTTTTTGTCGATCAGCGGTCGCCGAACACCCAAAAAATTTTGCCATCCCACCGATGCGAACCGGTATTTTTTCAAAAATTAAAAACGATCGCTGCTACTAAACAAGCATATAGTTCGACGCGGCGCGATGCAAACTATCAGAAAACATCAATTGCTTTGCGAGAAGCGAGCCCTGTTGTCAAATATTTCATACTCACTTTTTTGTCGATCAGCGGTCGCCGAACACCCAAAAAATTTTGCCATCCCACCGATGCGATCCGGTATTTTTTCAAAAATTAAAAACGATCGCTGCTACTAAACAAGCATATTGTTCGACGCGGCGCGATGCAAACTATCAGAAAACATCGATTGTTTGTGAGAAGCGAGCCCTGTTGTCAAATATTTCACACTCACTTTTTTGTCGATCAGCGGTCGCCGAACACCCAAAAAATTTTGCCATCCCACCGATGCGATCCGGTATTTTTTCAAAAATTAAAAACGATCGCTGCTACTAAAAAGCATATAGCCCGACGCGGCGCGATGCAAACTATCAGAAAACATCGATTGCTTTGCGAGAAGCGAGCCCTGTTGTCAAATATTTCATACTCACTTTTTTGTCGATCAGCGGTCGCCGAACACCCAAAAAATTTTGCCATCCCACCGATGCGAACCGGTATTTTTTCCAAAATTAAAAACGATCGCTGCTACTAAAAAGCATATTGTTCGACGCGGCGCGATGCAAACTATCAGAAAACATCGATTGCTTTGCGAGAAGCGAGCCCTGTTGTGAAATATTTCATACTCACTTTTTTTCGATCGATCAGCGGTCGCCGAACCTACGATGCGAACCGGTATTTTTTCAAAAATTAAAAACGATCGCTGCTACTAAACAAGCATATAGCCCGACGCGGCAAGATGCATACTATCAGAAAACATCGATTGGTTTGCGAGAAGCGAGCCCTGTTGTCAAATATATCATACTCACTTTTTTTGTCGATCAGCGGTCGCCGAACACCCAAAAATTTTGCCATCCACCGATGCGATCCGGTATTTTTTCAAAAATTAAAAACGATCGCTGCTACTAAACAAGCATATTGTTCGACGCGGCGCGATGCAAACTATCAGAAAACATCGATTGCTTTGCGAGAAGCGAGCCCTGTTGTCAAATATTTCATACTCACTTTTTTTGTCGATCAGCGGTCGCCGAACACCCAAAAAATTTTGCCATCCACCGATGCGATGCTTTGCGAGAAGCGAGCCCTGTTGTCAAATATTTCATACTCACTTTTTTGTCGATCAGCGGTCGCCGAACACCCAAAAAATTTTGCCATCCCACCGATGCAAACCGGTATTTTTCAAAATTAAAAACGATCGCTGCTACTAAAAAGCATATAGCCCGACGCGGCGCGATGCATACTATCAGAAAACATCGATTGGTTTGCGAGAAGCGAGCCCTGTTGTCAAATATTTCATACTCACTTTTTTGTCGATCAGCGGTCGCCGAACACCCAAAAAATTTTGCCATCCCACCGATGCGATCCGGTATTTTTTCAAAAATTAAAAACGATCGCTGCTACTAAAAAGCATATAGCCCGACGCGGCGCGATGCATACTATCAGAAAACATCGATTGGTTTGCGAGAAGCGAGCCCTGTTGTGAAATATTTCATACTCACTTTTTTGTCGATCAGCGGTCGCCGAACACCCAAAAAATTTTGCCATCCCACCGATGCGAACCGGTATTTTTTCCAAAAATTAAAAACGATCGCTGCTACTAAACAAGCATATAGCCCGACGCGGCGCGATGCATACTATCAGAAAACATCGATTGGTTTGCGAGAAGCGAGCCCTGTTGTGAAATATTTCATACTCACTTTTTTGTCGATCAGCGGTCGCCGAACACCCAAAAATTTTGCCATCCCACCGATGCGATCCGGTATTTTTTCAAAATTAAAAACGATCGCTGCTACTAAACAAGCATATTGTTCGACGCGGCGCGATGCAAACTATCAGAAAACATCGATTGCTTTGCGAGAAGCGAGCCCTGTTGTCAAAATATTTCATACTCACTTTTTTGTCGATCAGCGGTCGCCGAACACCCAAAAAATTTTGCCATCCCACCGATGCGAACCGGTATTTTTTCCAAAAATTAAAAACGATCGCTGCTACTAAAAAGCATATAGCCCGACGCGGCGCGATGCATACTATCAGAAAACATCGATTGGTTTGCGAGAAGCGAGCCCTGTTGTCAAATATTTCATACTCACTTTTGTCGATCAGCGAACACCCAAAAATTTTGGTCGCCGAACACCCAAAAAATTTTGCCATCCCACCGATGCGATCCGGTATTTTTTCCAAAATTAAAAACGATCGCTGCTACTAAACAAGCATATTGCCCGACGCGGCGCGATGCAAACTATCAGAAAA
The DNA here is from genome assembly GCA_022494535.1 of Himalopsyche phryganea. Taxonomy (NCBI): domain Eukaryota; kingdom Metazoa; phylum Arthropoda; class Insecta; order Trichoptera; family Rhyacophilidae; genus Himalopsyche; species Himalopsyche phryganea. The sequence goes on from JAGVSL010000321.1 coordinate 20,598, forward strand.
CATCGATTGCTTTGCGAGAAGCGAGCCCCTGTTGTCAAATATTTCATACTCACTTTTTTGTCGATCAGCGGTCGCCGAACACCCAAAAATTTTTGCCATCCCACCGATGCGAACCGGTATTTTTCCAAAAATTAAAAACGATCGCTGCTACTAAACAAGCATATTGTTCGACGCGGCAAGATGCAAACTATCAGAAAACATCGATTGGTTTGCGAGAAGCGAGCCCTGTTGTCAAATATTTCATACTCACTTTTTGTCGATCGGCAGTCGCCGAACACCCAAAATTTTGCCATCCCACCGATGCGATCCGGTATTTTTCAAAATAAAAAACGATCGCTGCTACTAAACAAGCATAATTGTTCGACGCGGCGCGATGCAGAGCTATCGAAAAAAATCGTTGGTTTCGGCCGGCACTGTTGTCAAAATTTCATACTCACTTTTTTTTTGATCAGCGGTCCCGGAAAACCCAAAAATTTTGCCATCCCACCGTGGACCGGTATTTTTTTCCCAAAAATTTAAAAAAGATCGCTACTACTAAACAAGATATTGTTGACGGGCGATGCAAACTATCAGAAAAAATCGATTGGTTTGCAAAACGGCCTGTCAAATATTTCATACTCACTTTTTTTTCGATCAGCGGTCCCGGGAAAACCCAAAATTTTCCCTCCCCCCGATGCGATCCCGGGATTTTTTTCCCAAAAAATTAAAAAAGATCGCTGCTACTAAACAAGCATATTGTTCGACCGGGGCGATAAACTATCAGAAAAAACGATTGCTTTGGGGAAGTAGCCCTGTTTTCAATATTTATACTATTTTTTTTTTCGATCAGGGTCGCCGAACAACCAAAAAATTTTTTCCATCCCCCCGATGCGAACCGGTATTTTTTTCCAAAAAATTAAAAAAGATCGCTGCTACTTAACAAAATATCCCGACGCGTTGCGATGCATACTATCGAAAAAATCGATTGGTTTGCGAGAAGCGAGCCCTGTTGTGAAATATTTTATACTCACTTTTTTTTCGATCAGCGGTCGCCGAACACCCAAAAATTTTGCCATCCCACCGATCGAAGGGTAATTTATCCAAAAAATTAAAAAAGATCCTCTAAAACCAAAAAGCAGAAAAA
>JAGVSL010000322.1:0-21525 GCA_022494535.1 Himalopsyche phryganea
GTTCGTCTCGAAGCGAATCTTTATGATGTGATCTGCTGTTTCACCCCTGCGCAAAAGTGAATCTTCAGACATATATAGCTAGCTACTCGCTCTCACTTTGCGCCTTGCAGGTGGTGTGTTTTGGTGCCATTTTCGCACTGTGTCATTTTAGTATGTAAGTTATTCCATACAGCTGCGGGCGATCCTCAAGGTCGTTACCCTGCGAAGCTAACTGGTTACCCTGGCGTACACGCTGTGCACGCGCCTGCACTGAGAGTGCGATGACCAGGTGCGCAGCAGTGCCTACGCAGGCCTAAAGCACTCTCAAAACTGCTTAGCTGAATACGATTTCGCATTGTTTTATGACGCTGTCTGCGCTCGTCTCGAAGCGAAACTCTATGATAAGATATGCTGTTAAACCTTTGTATAAAAGCGAATCGTCAGATATATATAGCTAGCTACTCGCTCTCACTGTGCGCCTTGCAGGTGGTGCGTTTTGGCGCAATTTTCGCACTGTGTCATTTTAGTATGTAAGTTATTCCATACAGCTGCGGGCGATCCTCAAGGTCGTCACCCTGCGAAGCTTACTGGTAACCCTAGCGTACACGCAGTGCACCCGCCTGCCATAAGAGTGCGATGACTAGGTGCGCAGCACAGCCTACGCAGGCCTGAAGCACTCTCAAAACTGTCTAGCTGCATACGATTTCGCATTGTTACATGGCGCTGTGTGCGCTCGTCTCGAAGCGAAACTCTATGATGTGATCTGCTGTTTCACCCCTGCGCAAAAGTGAATCTTCAGACATATATAGCTAGCTACTCGCTCTCACTGTGCGCCTTGCAGGTGGTGCGTTTTGGTGCCATTTTCGCACTGTGTCATTTTATTTTGTAAGTTATTCCATACAGCTGCGGGCGATCCTCAAGGTTGTCACCCTGCGAAGCTAACTTATAACCCTGGCGTACACGCAGTGCACCGCCTGCACTTAGAGTGCGATGACCAGGTGCGCAGCAGTGCCTACGCAGGCCTAAAGCACTCTCAAAACTGCTTAGCTGAATACGATTTCGCATTGTTTTATGACGCTGTGTGCGCTCGTCTCGAAGCGAAACTCTTTGATAAGATATGCTGTTAGACCTTTGTATAAAAGCAAATCGTCAGACATATATAGCTAGCTACTCGCTCTCACTGTGCGCCTTACAGGTGGTGCGTTTTGGCGCCATTTTTGCACTGTGTCATTTTAGTATGTAAGTTATTCCATACAGCTGCGGGCGATCCTCAAGGTCGTCACCCTGCGAAGCTTACTGGTAACCCTGGCGTACACGCAGTGCACCCGCCTGCACTAAGAGCGCGATGACCAGGTGCGCAGCAATGCCTACGCAGGCCTGAAGCACTGTCAAAACTGCTTAGCTGCATACGATTTCGCATTGTTACATCGCGCTGTGTCATTTTAGTATGTAAGTTATTCCATACAGCTGCGGGCGATCCTCAAGGTTGTCACCCTGCGAAGCTAACTGATAACCCTGGCGTACACGCAGTGCACCCGCCTGCACTTAGAGTGCGATGACCAGGTGCGCAGCAGTGCCTTCGCAGGCCTAAAGCACTCTCAAAACTGCTTAGCTGCATACGATTTCGCATTGTTTTATGACGCTGTGTGCGCTCGTCTCGAAGCGAAACTCTATGATAAGATATGCTGTTAGACCTTTGTATAAAAGCGAATCGTCAGACATATATAGCTAGCTACTCGCTCTCACTGTGCGCCTTGCAGGTGGTGCGTTTTGGCGCCATTTTTGCACTGTGTAATTTTTAGTATGTAAGTTATTCCATACAGCTGCGGGCGATGCTCAAGGTCGTCACCCTGTGAAGCTTATCGATAACCCTGGCGTACACGCAGTGCACCCGCCTGCCATTAGAGTGCGATGACCAGGTGCGCAGCACTGCCTACGCAGGCCTGAAGCACTGTCAAAACTGCTTAGCTGCATACGATTTCGCATTGTTACATCGCGCTGTGTGCGCTCGTCTCGAAGCGAATCTCTATGATGTGATCTGCTAGTTCACCCCTGCGCAAAAGTGAATCTTCAGACATATATAGCTAGCTACTCGCTCTCACTGTGCGCCTTGCAGGTGGTGCGTTTTGATGCCATTTTTGCACTGTGTCATTTTAGTATGTAAGTTATTCCATACAGCTGCGGGCGATCCTCAAGGTCGTCACCCTGCGAAGCCAACTGGTAACCCTGGCGTACACGCAGTGCACCCGTCTGCTTTAAGAGCGCGATGACCAGGTGCGCAACAATGCCTACGCAGGCCTGAAGCACTGTCAAAACTGCTTAGCTGCATACGATTTCGCATTGTTACATCGCGCTGTGTGCGCTCGTCTCGAAGCGAATCTCTATGATGTGATCTGCTGTTTCACCCCTGCGCAAAAGTTAATCTTCAGACATATATAGCTAGCTACTCGCTCTCACTGTGCGCCTTGCAGGTGGTGCGTTTTGGTGCCATTTTTGCACTGTGTCATTTTAGTATGTAAGTTATTCCATACAGCTGCGGGCGATCCTCAAGGTTGTCACCCTGCGAAGCTAACTGATAACCCTGCCGTACACGCAGTGCACCCGCCTGCACTTAGAGTGCGATGACCAGGTGCGCAGCAGTGCCTACGCAGGCCTAAAGCACTCTCAAAACTGCTTAGCTGCATACGATTTCGCATTGTTTTATGACGCTGTGTGCGCTCGTCTCGAAGCGAAACTCTATGATAAGATATGCTGTAAGACGCAAAAGATTGTGTTAAAGCGAATCGTCAGACATATATAGTTATTCCTAGCTACTCGCTCTCACTGTGCGCCTTGCAGGTGGTGCGTTTTGGCTGCCATTTTTGCACTGTGTCATTTTAGTATGTAAGTTATTCCATACTCGCTCTCAGCTGCGGGCGATGCCTCAAGGTCGTCACCCTGCGAAGGTCGTAACTGATAACCCTGGCGTACACGCTGTGCACCCGCCTGCACTTAGAGTGCGATGACCAGGTGCGCAGCAGTGCCTACGCAGGCCTAAAGCACTCTCAAAACTGCTTAGCTGCATACGATTTCGCATTGTTTTATGACGCTGTGTGCGCTCGTCTCGAAGCGAAACTCTATGATAAGATATGCTGTTAGACCTTTGTGTTAAAGCGAATCGTCAGACATATATAGCTAGCTACTCGCTCTCACTGTGCGCCTTGCAGGTGGTGCGTTTTGGCGTCATTTTCGCACTGTGTCATTTTAGTATGTAAGTTATTCCATACAGCTGCGGGCGATCCTCAAGGTCGTCACCCTGTGAAGCTTATCGATAACCCTAGCGTACACGCTGTGCACCCGCCTGCACTCTGAGTGCGATGACCAGGTGCGCAGCAGTGCCTACGCAGGCCTAAAGCACTCTCAAAACTGCTTAGCTGCATACGATTTCGCATTGTTTTATGACGCTGTGTGCGCTCGTCTCGAAGCGAAACTCTATGATAAGATATGCTGTTAGACCTTTGTATAAAAGCGAATCGTCAGACATATATAGCTAGCTACTCGCTCTCACTGTGCGCCTTGCAGGTGGTGCGTTTTGGCGTCATTTTCGCACTGTGTCATTTTTAGTATGTAAGTTATTCCATACAGCTGCGGGCGATCCTCAAGGTCGTCACCCTGCGAAGCTTATCGATAACCCTAGCGTACACGCAGTGCACCCGCCTGCCATAAGAGTGCGATGACCAGGTGCGCAGCAGTGCCTACGCAGGCCTAAAGCACTCTCAAAACTGTCTAGCTGCATACGATTTCGCATTGTTACATGGCGCTGTGTGCGCTCGTCTCGAAGCGAAACTCTATGATAAGATATGCTGTTTCACCTTTGCGCAAAAGTGAATCGTCAGACATATATAGCTAGCTACTCGCTCTCACTGTGCGCCTTGCAGGTGGTGCGTTTTGGCGCCATTTTCGCACTGTGTCATTTTAGTATGTAAGTTATTCCATACAGCTGCGGGCGATCCTCAAGGTCGTCACCCTGTGAAGCTAACTTATAACCCTGGCGTACACGCAGTGCACCCGCCTGCACTTAGAGTGCGATGACCAGGTGCGCAGCAGTGCCTACGCAGGCCTAAAGCACTCTCAAAACTGCTTAGCTGCATACGATTTCGCATTGTTACATGACGCTGTGTGCGCTCGTCTCGAAGCGAAACTCTTTGATAAGATATGCTGTTAGACCTTTGTATAAAAGCAAATCTTCAGACATATATAGCTAGCTACTCGCTCTCACTGTGCGCCTTGCAGGTGGTGCGTTTTGGCGCCATTTTTGCACTGTGTCATTTTAGTATGTAAGTTATTCCATACAGCTGCGGGCGATCCTCAAGGTCGTCACCCTGCGAAGCTTACTGGTAACCCTGGCGTACACGCAGTGCACCCGCCTGCACTAAGAGTGCGATGACCAGGTGCGCAGCAATGCCTACGCAGGCCTGAAGCACTGTCAAAACTGCTTAGCTGCATACGATTTCGCATTGTTACATCGCGCTGTGTCATTTTAGTATGTAAAAAGCGAATCGTCAGATATTATTAGCTACTCGCTACAGCTGCGGGCGTAAGTTATTCCTACAGCTGCGGGCGAGGTTGTCACCCTGCGAAGCTAACTGATAACCCTGGCGTACACGCAGTGCACCCGCCTGCACTTAGAGTGCGATGACCAGGTGCGCAGCAGTGCCTTCGCAGGCCTAAAGCACTCTCAAAACTGCTTAGCTTGTGTAATTTTAGTATGTAAGTTATTCCATACAGCTGCGGGCGATCCTCAAGGTCGTCACCCTGTGAAGCTTATCGATAACCCTAGCGTACACGCAGTGCACCCGCCTGCCATAAGAGTATGATGACCAGGTGCGCAGCACTGCCTACGCAGGCCTGAAGCACTCTCAAAACTGTCTAGCTGCATACGATTTCGCATTGTTACATGGCGCTGTGTGCGCTCGTCTCGAAGCGAAACTCTATGATAAGATGTGTTGTTAGACCTTTCTATAAAAGCGAATCGTCAGACATATATAGCTAGCTACTCGCTCTCACTGTGCGCCTTGCAGGTGGTGCGTTTTGGCGTCATTTTCGCACTGTGTAATTTTAGTATGTAAGTTATTCCATACAGCTGCGGGCGATCCTCAAGGTCGTCACCCTGTGAAGCTTATCGGTAACGCTGGCGTACACGCAGTGCACCCGCCTGCCATTAGAGTGCGATGACCAGGTGCGCAGCACTGCCTACGCAGGCCTGAAGCACTGTCAAAACTGCTTAGCTGCATACGATTTCGCATTGTTACATCGCGCTGTGTGCGCTCGTCTCGAAGCGAATCTCTATGATGTGATCTGCTAGTTCAGCCCTGCGCAAAAGTGAATCTTCAGACATATATAGCTAGCTACTCGCTCTCACTGTGCGCCTTGCAGGTGGTGCGTTTTGATGCCATTTTTGCACTGTGTCATTTTAGTATGTAAGTTATTCCATACAGCTGCGGGCGATCCTCAAGGTCGTCACCCTGCGAAGCCAACTGGTAACCCTGGCGTACACGCAGTGCACCCGCCTGCTTTAAGAGCGCGATGACCAGGTGCGCAACAATGCCTACGCAGGCCTGAAGCACTGTCAAAACTGCTTAGCTGCATACGATTTCGCATTGTTACATCGCGCTGTGTGCGCTCGTCTCGAAGCGAATCTCTATGATGTGATCTGCTGTTTCACCCCTGCGCAAAAGTTAATCTTCAGACATATATAGCTAGCTACTCGCTCACACTGTGCGCCTTGCAGGTGGTGCGTTTTGGTGCCATTTTCGCACTGTGTCATTTTAGTATGTAAGTTATTCCATACAGCTGCGGGCGATCCTCAAGGTTGTCACCCTGCGAAGCTAACTGATAACCCTGCCGTACACGCAGTGCACCCGCCTGCACTTAGAGTGCGATGACCAGGTGCGCAGCAGTGCCTACGCAGGCCTAAAGCACTCTCAAAACTGCTTAGCTGCATACGATTTCGCATTGTTTTATGACGCTGTGTGCGCTCGTCTCGAAGCGAAACTCTATGATAAGATATGCTGTAAGACCTTTGTGTTAAAGCGAATCGTCAGACATATATAGCTAGCTACTCGCTCTCACTGTGCGCCTTGCAGGTGGGGCGTTTTGGCGCCATTTTTGCACTGTGTCATTTTAGTATGAAAGTTATTCCATACAGCTGCGGGCGATCCTCAAGGTCGTCACCCTGCGAAGCTAACTGGTTACCCTGGCGTACACGCAGTGCACCCGCCTGCACTTAGAGTGCGATGACCAGGTGCGCAGCAGTGCCTACGCAGGCCTAAAGCACTCTCAAAACTGCTGAGCTGCATACGATTTCGCATTGTTTTATGACGCTGTGTGCGCTCGTCTCGAAGCGAAACTCTATGATAAGATATGCTGTTAGACCTTTGTATAAAAGCGAATCGTCAGATATATATAGCTAGCTACTCGCTCTCACTGTGCGCCTTGCAGGTGGTGCGTTTTGGCGCAATTTTCGCACTGTGTCATTTTAGTATGTAAGTTATTCCATACAGCTGCGGGCGATCCTCAAGGTCGTCACCCTGCGAAGCTTACTGGTAACCCTGGCGTACACGCAGTGCACCCGCCTGCCATTAGAGTGCGATGACCAGGTGCGCAGCACTGCCTACGCAGGCCTGAAGCACTTTCAAAACTGCTTAGCTGCATACGATTTCGCATTGTTACATCGCGCTGTGTGCGCTCGTCTCGAAGCGAATCTCTATGATGTGATCTGCTGTTTCACCCCTGCGCAAAAGTGAATCTTCAGACATCTATAGCTAGCTACTCGCTCTCACTGTGCGCCTTGCAGGTGGTGCGTTTTGGTGCAATTTTCGCACTGTGTCATTTTATTTTGTAAGTTATTCCATACAGCTGCGGGCGATCCTCAAGGTTGTCACCCTGCGAAGCTAACTTTTAACCCTGGCGTACACGCAGTGCACCCGCCTGCACTTAGAGTGCGATGACCAGGTGCGCAGCAGTGCCTACGCAGGCCTAAAGCACTCTCAAAACTGCTTAGCTGCATACGATTTCGCATTGTTTTATGACGCTGTGTGCGCTCGTCTCGAAGCGAAACTCTATGATAAGATATGCTGTTAGACCTTTGTATAAAAGCGAATCGTCAGACATATATGGCTAGCTACTCGCTCTCACTGTGCGCCTTGCAGGTGGTGCGTTTTGGCGCCATTTTTGCACTGTGTCATTTTAGTATGTAAGTTATTCCATACAGCTGCGGGCGATCCTCAAGGTCGTCACCCTGCGAAGCCAACTGGTAACCCTGGCGTACACGCAGTGCACCCGCCTGCTTTAAAAGCGCGATGACCAGGTGCGCAACAATGCCTACGCAGGCCTGAAGCACTGTCAAAACTGCTTAGCTGCATACGATTTCGCATTGTTACATCGCGCTGTGTGCGCTCGTCTCGAAGCGAATCTCTATGATGTGATTTGCTGTTTCACCCCTGCGCAAAAGTAAATCACAGACATATATAGCTAGCTACTCGCTCTCACTGTGCGCCTTGCAGGTGGTGCGTTTTGGCGCCATTTTCTCGCACTGTGTCATTTTAGTATGTAAGTTATTCCATACAGCTGCGGGCGATCCTCAAGGTCGTCACCCTGCGAAGCTAACCTGGCGTAACACCCGCCTGCACTTAGAGCGATGACCATACACGCAGTGCACCCTGTTGTCATTCGTCTTAGAGTGCGATGACCAGGTGCGGGCGATGCCTACCGCAGGCCTAAAGCACTCTCAAAACTGCTTAGCTGCATACGATTTCGCATTGTTTTATGACGCTGTGTGCGCTCGTGACCAGGTGCGCAGCAGTGCCTACGCAAGATGAAGCACTGTCAAAACTGTATAGCTGCAAATCGTCAGACGCATTGTTAGCATGGCGCTGTGTGCGCTCGTCTGTGCGAAACTCTTGCAGGTGGTGCGTTTTGTATAAAATTTTCGCACTGTGTCATTTTAGTATGTAAGTTCATGTGCGCCTTGCAGGTGGTGCGATTTTCAAGTCATTCACGCACTGTGATTTTAGTATGTAAGTTATTCCATACAGCTGCCCTGGCGTCGTCACGCCTGTGAAGCGCCTGCCATAACCCTGGCGTACGCAGTGCACCCGCCTGCCATTAGAGTGCGATGACCAGGTGCGCAGCACTGCCTACGCAGGCCTGACGCACTGTCAAAACTGCTTAGCTGCATACGATTTCGCATTGTTACATCGCGCTGTGTGCGCTCGTCTCGATGCGAATCTCTATGATGTGATCTGCTGTTTCACCCTGCGCAAAAGTGAATCTTCAGACATATATAGCTAGCTACTCGCTCTCACTGTGCGCCTTGCAGGTGGTGCGTTTTGATGCCATTTTTGCACTGTGTCATTTTAGTATGTAAGTTATTCCATACAGCTGCGGGCGATCCTCAAGGTCGTCACCCTGCGAAGCCAACTGGTAACCCTGGCGTACACGCAGTGCACCCGCCTGCTTTAAGAGTGCGATGACCAGGTGCGCAGGCAAAGCACTGTCAAAACGCAGGCCTGAAGCACTGTCAAAACTGCTTAGCTGCATACGATTTCGCATTGTTACATCGCGGCTGTGTGCGCTCGTCTCGAAGCGAATCTCTATGATGTGATCTGCTGTTTGTAGTTCGCAAAAGTGAATCTTTGTATAAAAGTTGTCACCCTGCATGCGCTTCAACATATAACCCAAAGCTACTCGCTAAAGCTCCGCTGTGCGCCTTGCAGGTGCGTTTTTGGTGCCATTTTCGCACTGTGTCATTTTAGTATGGGGTGTTATTCCATACAGCTGCGGGCGATCCTCAAGGTTGTCACCCTGCGAAGCTAACTGATAACCCTGCGCCGTACACGCAGTGCACCCGCCTGTGCACTTAGAGTGCGATGACCAGGTGCGCAGCAGTGCCTACGCAGGCCTAAAGCACTCTCAAAACTGCTTAGCTGCATACGATTTCGCATTGTTTTCATGACGCTGTGTGCGCTCGTCTCGAAGCGAAACTCTATGATAAGATATGCTGTAAGACCTTTGTGTTAAAGCGAATCGTCAGACATATATAGCTAGCTACTCGCTCTCACTGTGCGCCTTGCAGGTGGTGCGTTTTGGCGCCATTTTTGCACTGTGTCATTTTAGTATGAAAGTTATTCCATACAGCTGCGGGCGATCCTCAAGGTCGTCACCCTGCGAAGCTAACTGGTTACCCTGGCGTACACGCAGTGCACCCGCCTGCACTTAGAGTGCGATGACCAGGTGCGCAGCAGTGCCTACGCAGGCCTGAAGCACTCTCAAAACTGCTTAGCTGCATACGATTTCGCATTGTTACATGGCGCTGTGTGCGCTCGTCTCGAAGCGAAACTCTATGATAAGATGTGTTGTTTGACCTTTGTATAAAAGCAAATCGTCAGACATATATAGCTAGCTACTCGCTCTCACTGTGCGCCTTGCAGGTGGTGCGTTTTGGCGTCATTTTCGCACTGTGTCATTTTAGTATGTAAGTTATTCCATACAGCTGCGGGCGATCCTCAAGGTCGTCACCCTGCGAAGCTTAACTGATAACCCTTGGCGTACACGCAGTGCACCCGCCTGCCATAAGAGTGCGATGACCAGGTGCGCAGCAGTGCCTACGCAGGCCTAAAGCACTCTCAAAACTGCTTAGCTGCATACGATTTCGCATTGTTTTATGACGCTGTGTGCGCTCGTCTCGAAGCGAAACTCTATGATAAGATATGCTGTTAGACCTTTGCGCAAAAGTGAATCTTCAGACATATATAGCTAGCTACTCGCTCTCACTGTGCGCCTTGCAGGTGGTGCGTTTTGGTGCGTCATTTTGGTACGTAAGTTATTCCATACAGCTGCGGGCGATCCTCAAGGTCGTCACCCTGCGAAGCTTATCCGATAACCCTAGCGTACACGCAGTGCACCCGCCACCATAGAGTGCGATGACCAGGTGCGCAGCACAGCCTACGCAGGCCTGAAGCACTCTCAAAACTGCTAAGCTGCATACGATTTCGCATTGTTTGCATGACGCTGTGTGCGCTCGTCTCGAAGCGAAACTCTTTGATAAGATATGCTGTTAGACCTTTGTATAAAAGCGAATCGTCAGACATATATAGCTAGCTACTCGCTCTCACTGTGCGCCTTGCAGGTGGTGCGTTTTGGCGCCATTTTGCACTGTGTCATTTTAGTATGTAAGTTATTCCATACAGCTGCGGGCGATCCTCAAGGTCGTCACCCTGCGAAGCTTAACGGTAACCCTGGCGTACACGCAGTGCACCCGCCTGCATAAGAGTGCGATGACCAGGTGCGCAGCAATGCCTACGCAGGCCTGAAGCACTGTCAAAACTGCTTAGCTGCATACGATTTCGCATTGTTACATCGCGCTGTGTGCGCTCGTCTCGAAGCGAATCTCTATGATGTGATCTGCTGTTTCACCCCTGCGCAAAAGTGAATCTTCAGACATATATAGCTAGCTACTCGCTCTCACTGTGCGCCTTGCAGGTGGTGCGTTTTGATGCCATTTTTGCACTGTGTCATTTTAGTATGTAAGTTATTCCATACAGCTGCGGGCGATCCTCAAGGTCGTCACCCTGCGAAGCCAACTGGTAACCCTGGCGTACACACAGTGCACCCGCCTGCTTTAAGAGCGCGATGACCAGGTGCGCAACAATGCCTACGCAGGCCTGAAGCACTGTCAAAACTGCTTAGCTGCATACGATTTCGCATTGTTACATCGCGCTGTGTGCGCTCGTCTCGAAGCGAATCTCTATGATGTGATCTGCTGTTTCACCCCTGCGCAAAAGTAAATCTTCAGACATATATAGCTAGCTACTCGCTCTCACTGTGCGCCTTGCAGGTGGTGCGTTTTGGTGCCATTTTCGCACTGTGTCATTTTAGTATGTAAGTTATTCCATACAGCTGCGGGCGATCCTCAAGGTTGTCACCCTGCGAAGCTAACTGATAACCCTGCCGTACACGCAGTGCACCCGCCTGCACTTAGAGTGCGATGACCAGGTGCGCAGCAGTGCCTACGCAGGCCTAAAGCACTCTCAAAACTGCTTAGCTGCATACGATTTCGCATTGTTTTATGACGCTGTGTGCGCTCGTCTCGAAGCGAAACTCTATGATAAGATATGCTGTAAGACCTTTGTGTTAAAGCGAATCGTCAGACATATATAGCTAGCTACTCGCTCTCACTGTGCGCCTTGCAGGTGGTGCGTTTTGGCGCCATTTTTGCACTGTGTCATTTTAGTATGAAAGTTATTCCATACAGCTGCGGGCGATCCTCAAGGTCGTCACCCTGCGAAGCTAACTGGTTACCCTGGCGTACACGCAGTGCACCCGCCTGCACTTAGAGTGCGATGACCAGGTGCGCAGCAGTGCCTACGCAGGCCTAAAGCACTCTCAAAACTGCTGATCTGCATACGATTTCGCATTGTTTTATGACGCTGTGTGCGCTCGTCTCGAAGCGAAACTCTATGATAAGATATGCTGTTAGACCTTTGTATAAAAGCGAATCGTCAGATATATATAGCTAGCTACTCGCTCTCACTGTGCGCCTTGCAGGTGGTGCGTTTTGGCGCAATTTTCGCACAGTGTAATTTTAGTATGTAAGTTATTCCATACAGCTGCGGGCGATCCTCAAGGTCGTCACCCTGCGAAGCTTACTGGTAACCCTAGCGTTCACGCAGTGCACCCGCCTGCCATAAGAGTGCGATGACCAGGTGCGCAGCACAGCCTACGCAGGCCTGAAGCACTCTCAAAACTGTCTAGCTGCATACGATTTCGCATTGTTACATGGCGCTGTGTGCGCTCGTCTCGAAGCGAAACTCTATGATGTGATCTGCTGTTTCACCCTGCGCAAAAGTAAATCTTCAGACATATATAGCTAGCTACTCGCTCTCACTGTGCGCCTTGCAGGTGGTGCGTTTTGGTGCCATTTTCGCACTGTGTCATTTTATTTTGTAAGTTATTCCATACAGCTGCGGGCGATCCTCAAGGTTGTCACCCTGCGAAGCTAACTTATAACCCTGGCGTACACGCAGTGCACCCGCCTGCACTTAGAGTGCGATGATCAGGTGCGCAGCAGTGCCTACGCAGGCCTAAAGCACTCTCAAAACTGCTTAGCTGCATACGATTTCGCATTGTTTTATGACGCTGTGTGCGCTCGCCTCGAAGCGAAACTCTATGATAAGATATGCTGTTAGACCTTTGTATAAAAGCGAATCGTCAGATATATATAGCTAGCTACTCGCTCTCACTGTGCGCCTTACAGGTGGTACGTTTTGGCGCCATTTTTGCACTGTGTCATTTTAGTATGTAAGTTATTCCATACAGCTGCGGGCGATCCTCAAGGTCGTCACCCTGCGAAGCTTACTGGTAACCCTGGCGTACACGCAGTGCACCCGCCTGCACTAAGAGTGCGATGACCAGGTGCGCAGCAGTGCCTACGCAGGCCTGAAGCACTCTCAAAACTGCTTAGCTGCATACGATTTCGCATTGTTACATGGTGCTGTGTGCGCTCGTCTCTAAGCGAAACTCTATGATAAGATATGCTGTAAGACCTTTGTATAAAAGCGAATCGTCAGACATATATAGCTAGCTACTCGCTCTCACTGTGCGCTTTGCAGGTGGTGTGTTTTGGCGCCACTTTTGCACTGTGTCATTTTAGTATGTAAGTTATTCCATACAGCTGCGTGCGATCCTCAAGGTCGTCACCCTGCGAAGCTAACTGGTTACCCTGGCGTACACGCAGTGCACCCGTCTGCACTTAGAGTGCGATGACCAGGTGCGCAGCAGTGCCTACGCAGGCCTCAAGCACTCTCAAAACTGCTTAGCTGCATACGATTTCGCATTGTTAGATCGCGCTGTGTGCGCTCGTCTCGAAGCAAATCTCAATGATGTGATCTGCTGTTTAACCCTGAACAAATGTAAATCGTCAGACATATTTAGCTAGCTACTCGCTTTCACTGTGCGCCTTGCAGGTGGTGCGTTTTGGCGTCATTTTCGAACTGTGTAATTTTAGTATGTAAGTTATTCCATACAGCTGCGGGCGATCCTCAAGGTCGTCACCCTGTGAAGCTTATCGATAACCCTGGCGTACACGCAGTGCACCCGCATGCCATTAGAGTGCGATGACCAGGTGCGCAGCAGTGCCTACGCAGGCCTGAAGCACTCTCAAAACTGTCTAGCAGCATACGATTTCGCATTGTTACATGGCGCTGTGTGCGCTCGTCTCGAAGCGAAACTCTATGATAAGATGTGTTGTTTGACCTTTGTATAAAAGCAAATCGTCAGACATATATAGCTAGCTACTCGCTCTTACTGTGCGCCTTGCAGGTGGTGCGTTTTGGCGTCATTTTCGCACTGTGTAATTTTAGTATGTAAGTTATTCCATACAGCTGCGGGCGATCCTCAAGGTCGTCACCCTGTGAAGCTTATCGATAACCCTAGCGTACACGCAGTGCACCCGCCTTCCATAAGAGTGCGATGACCAGGTGCGCAGCACAGCCTACGCAGGCCTGAAGCACTCTCAAAACTGTCTAGCTGCATACGATTTCGCATTGTTACATGGCGCTGTGTGCGCTCGTCTCGAAGCGAAACTCTATGATGTGATCTGCTGTTTCACCCCTGCGCAAAAGTGAATCTTCAGACATATATAGCTAGCTACTCGCTCTCACTGTGCGCCTTGCAGGTGGTGCGTTTTGGTGCCATTTTCGCACTGTGTCATTTTATTTTGTAAGTTATTCCATACAGCTGCGGGCGATCCTCAAGGTTGTCACCCTGCGAAGCTAACTTATAACCCTGGCGTACACGCAGTGCACCCGCCTGCACTTAGAGTGCGATGACCAGGTGCGCAGCAGTGCCTACGCAGGCCTAAAGCACTCTCAAAACTGCTTAGCTGCATACGATTTCGCATTGTTTTATGACGCTGTGTGCGCTCGTCTCGAAGCGAAACTCTTTGATAAGATATGCTGTTAGACCTTTGTATAAAAGCGAATCGTCAGACATATATAGCTAGCTACTCGCTCTCACTGTGCGCCTTACA
Source organism: Himalopsyche phryganea (assembly GCA_022494535.1). Classification (NCBI taxonomy): domain Eukaryota; kingdom Metazoa; phylum Arthropoda; class Insecta; order Trichoptera; family Rhyacophilidae; genus Himalopsyche; species Himalopsyche phryganea. The sequence goes on from JAGVSL010000322.1 coordinate 14,048, forward strand.
GGTGGTGCGTTTTGGCGCCATTTTTGCACTGTGTCATTTTAGTATGTAAGTTATTCCATACAGCTGCGGGCGATCCTCAAGGTCGTCACCCTGCGAAGCTAACTGGTAACCCTGGCGTACACGCAGTGCACCCGCCTGCACTAAGAGCGCGATGACCAGGTGCGCAGCAATGCCTACGCAGGCCTGAAGCACTGTCAAAACTGCTTAGCTGCATACGATTTCGCATTGTTACATCGCGCTGTGTGCGCTCGTCTCGAAGCGAATCTCTATGATGTGATCTGCTGTTTCAGCCCTGCGCAAAAGTGAATCTTCAGACATATATAGCTAGCTACTCGCTCTCACTGTGCGCCTTGCAGGTGGTGCGTTATGGTGCCATTTTTGCACTGTGTCATTTTAGTATGTAAGTTATTCCATACAGCTGCGGGCGATCCTCAAGGTTGTCACCCTGCGAAGCTAACTAATAACCCTGGCGTACACGCAGTGCACCCGCCTGCACTAAGAGTGCGATGACCAGGTGCGCAGCAGTGCCTACGCAGGCCTAAAGCACTCTCAAAACTGCTTAGCTGCATACGATTTCGCATTGTTTTATGACGCTGTGTGCGCTCGTCTCGAAGCGAAACTCTATGATAAGATATGCTGTTAGACCTTTGTATAAAAGCGAATCGTCAGACATATATAGCTAGCTACTCGCTCTCACTGTGTGCCTTGCAGGTGGTGCGTTTTGGCGCCATTTTTGCACTGTGTCATTTTAGTATGTAAGTTATTCCATACAGCTGCGGGCGATCCTCAAGGTCGTCACCCTGCGAAGCTAACTGGTTACCCTGGCGTACACGCAGTGCACCCGCCTGCACTTAGAGTGCGATGACCAGGTGCGCAGCAGTGCCTACGCAGGCCTAAAGCACTCTCAAAACTGCTTAGCTGCATACGATTTCGCATTGTTACATGACGCTGTGTGCGCTCGTCTCGAAGCGAAACTCTATGATAAGATATGCTGTTAGACCTTTGTATTAAAGCGAATCGTCAGATATATATAGCTAGCTACTCGCTCTCACTGTGCGCCTTGCAGGTGGTGCGTTTTGGTGCCATTTTCGCACTGTGTCATTTTATTTTGTAAGTTATTCCATACAGCTGCGGGCGATCCTCAAGGTTGTCACCCTGCGAAGCTAACTTATAACCCTGGCGTACACGCAGTGCACCCGCCTGCACTTAGAGTGCGATGACCAGGTGCGCAGCAGTGCCTACGCAGGCCTAAAGCACTCTCAAAACTGCTTAGCTGCATACGATTTCGCATTGTTTTATGACGCTGTGTGCGCTCGTCTCGAAGCGAAACTCTTTGATAAGATATGCTGTTAGACCTTTGTATAAAAGCGAATCGTCAGACATATATAGCTAGCTACTCGCTCTCACTGTGCGCCTTGCAGGTGGTGCGTTTTGGCGCCATTTTTGCACTGTGTCATTTTAGTATGTAAGTTATTCCATACAGCTGCGGGCGATCCTCAAGGTCGTCACCCTGCGAAGCTAACTGGTTACCCTGGCGTACACGCTGTGCACCCGCCTGCACTTAGAGTGCGATGACCAGGTGCGCAGCAGTGCCTACGCAGGCCTAAAGCACTCTCAAAACTGCTTAGCTGAATACGATTTCGCATTGTTTTATGACGCTGTGTGCGCTCGTCTCGAAGCGAAACTCTATGATAAGATATGCTGTTAAACCTTTGTATAAAAGCGAATCGTCAGATATATATAGCTAGCTACTCGCTCTCACTGTGCGCCTTGCAGGTGGTGCGTTTTGGCGCAATTTTCGCACTGTGTCATTTTAGTATGTAAGTTATTCCATACAGCTGCGGGCGATCCTCAAGGTCGTCACCCTGCGAAGCTTACTGGTAACCCTAGCGTACACGCAGTGCACCCGCCTGCCATAAGAGTGCGATGACCAGGTGCGCAGCAGCCTACGCAGGCCTGAAGCACTCTCAAAACTGTTTAGCTGCATACGATTTCGCATTGTTACATGGCGCTGTGTGCGCTCGTCTCGAAGCGAAACTCTATGATAAGATCTGCTGTTTGACACCCCTGTAAAAGTGAATCTTCAGACATATATAGCTAGCTACTCGCTCTCACTGTGCGCCTTGCAGGTGGTGCGTTTTGGTGCCATTTTCGCACTGTGTCATTTTATTTTGTAAGTTATTCCATACAGCTGCGGGCGATCCTCAAGGTTGTCACCCTGCGAAGCTAACTTATAACCCTGGCGTACACGCAGTGCACCCGCCTGCATTTAGAGTGCGATGAAGTGCCTACGCAGGCCTAAAGCACTCTCAAAACTGCTTAGCTGCATACGATTTCGCATTGTTTTATGACGCTGTGTGCGCTCGTCTCGAAGCGAAACTCTTTGATAAGATATGCTGTTAGACCTTTGTATAAAAGCGAATCGTCAGACATATATAGCTAGCTACTCGCTCTCACTGTGCGCCTTACAGGTGGTGCGTTTTGGCGCCATTTTTGCACTGTGTCATTTTAGTATGTAAGTTATTCCATACAGCTGCGGGCGATCCTCAAGGTCGTCACCCTGCGAAGCTTACTGGTAACCCTGGCGTACACGCAGTGCACCCGCCTGCACTAAGAGCGCGATGACCAGGTGCGCAGCAATGCCTACGCAGGCCTGAAGCACTGTCAAAACTGCTTAGCTGCATACGATTTCGCATTGTTACATCGCGCTGTGTGCGCTCGTCTCGAAGCGAATCTTTATGATGTGATCTGCTGTTTCACCCCTGCGCAAAAGTGAATCTTCAGACATATATAGCTAGCTACTCGCTCTCACTTTGCGCCTTGCAGGTGGTGCGTTTTGGTGCCATTTTCGCACTGTGTCATTTTAGTATGTAAGTTATTCCATACAGCTGCGGGCGATCCTCAAGGTTGTCACCCTGCGAAGCTAACTGATAACCCTGGCGTACACGCAGTGCACCCGCCTGCACTTAGAGTGCGATGACCAGGTGCGCAGCAGTGCCTACGCAGGCCTAAAGCACTCTCAAAACTGCTTAGCTGCATAAGATTTCGCATTGTTTTATGACGCTGTGTGCGCTCGTCTCGAAGCGAAACTCTATGATAAGATATGCTGTTAGACCTTTGAATAAAAGCGAATCGTCAGATATATATAGCTAGCTACTCGCGCTCACTGTGCGCCTTGCAGGTGGTGCGTTTTGGCGCAATTTTCGCACTGTGTCATTTTAGTATGTAAGTTATTCCATACAGCTGCGGGCGATCCTCAAGGTCGTCACCCTGCGAAGCTTACTGGTAACCCTGGCGTACACGCAGTGCACCCGCCTGCACTTAGAGTGCGATGACCAGGTGCGCAGCAGTGCCTACGCAGGCCTAAAGCACTCTCAAAACTGCATAGCTGCATACGATTTCGCATTGTTACATGACGCTGTGTGCGCTCGTCTCGAAGCGAAACTCTATGATAAGATATGCTGTAAGACCTTTGTATAAAAGCGAATCGTCAGACATATATAGCTAGCTACTCGCTGTCACTGTGCGCCTTGCAGGTGGTGCGTTTTGGCGCCATTTTTGCACAGTGTCATTTTAGTATGTAAGTTATTCCATACAGCTGCAGGCGATCCTCAAGGTCGTCACCCTGCGAAGCTAACTGGTTACCCTGGCGTACACGCAGTGCACCCGCCTGCACTTAGAGTGCGATGACCAGGTGCGCAGCAGTGCCTACGCAGGCCTAAAGCACTCTCAAAACTGCTTAGCTGAATACGATATCGCATTGTTTTATGACGCTGTGTGCGCTCGTCTCGAAGCGAAACTCTATGATAAGATATGCTGTTAGACCTTTGTATAAAAGCGAATCGTCAGACATATATAGCAAGCTACTTGCTCTCACTGTGCGCCTTGCAGGGGTGCGTTTTGGTGCCATTTTCGCACTGTGTCATTTTATTTTGTAAGTTATTCCATACAGCTGCGGGCGATCCTCAAGGTTGTCACCCTGCGAAGCTAACTTATAACCCTGGCGTACACGCAGTGCACCCGCCTGCACTTAGAGTGCGATGACCAGGTGCGCAGCAGTGCCTACGCAGGCCTAAAGCACTCTCAAAACTGCTTAGCTGCATACGATTTCGCATTGTTTTATGACGCTGTGTGCGCTCGTCTCGAAGCGAAACTCTATGATAAGATATGCTGTTAAACCTTTGTATAAAAGCGAATCGTCAGATATATATAGCTAGCTACTCGCTCTCACTGTGCGCCTTGCAGGTGGTGCGTTTTGGCGCCATTTTTGCACTGTGTCATTTTAGTATGTAAGTTATTCCATACAGCTGCGGGCGATCCTCAAGGTCGTCACCCTGCGAAGCTTAACTGGTTACCCTGGCGTACACGCAGTGCACCCGCCTGCCTTAGATAAGAGTGCGATGACCAGGTGCGCAGCAGTGCCTACGCAGGCCTAAGCAGGCCTGAAGCACCTCAAAACTGTCTAGCTGCATACGATTTCGCATTGTTACATGGCGCTGTGTGCGCTCGTCTCGAAGCGAAACTCTATGATGTGATATGCTGTTTCACCCTGCGCAAAAGTGAATCTTCAGACATATATAGCTAGCTACTCGCTCTCACTGTGCGCCTTGCAGGTGGTGCGTTTGGTGCCATTTTCGCACTGTGTCATTTTATTTTGTGTTATTCCATACAGCTGCGGGCGATCCTCAAGGTTGTCACCCTGCGAAGCTAAATTTATAACCCTGGCGTACACGCAGTGCACCCGCCTGCACTTAGAGTGCGATGACCAGGTGCGCAGCAGTGCCTACGCAGGCCTAAAGCACTCTCAAAACTGCTTAGCTGCATACGATTTCGCATTGTTTTATGACGCTGTGTGCGCTCGTCTCGAAGCGAAACTCTTTGATAAGATATGCTGTTAGACCTTTGTAGAAAAGCGAATCGTCAGACATATATAGCTAGCTACTCGCTCTCACTGTGCGCCTTACAGGTGGTGCGTTTTGGCGCCATTTTTGCACTGTGTCATTTTAGTATGTAAGTTATTCCATACAGCTGCGGGCGATCCTCAAGGTCGTCACCCTGCGAAGCATACTGGTAACCCTGGCGTACACGCAGTGCACCCGCCTGCACTAAGAGCGCGATGACCAGGTGCGCAGCAATGCCTACGCAGGCCTGAAGCACTGTCAAAACTGCTTAGCTGCATACGATTTCGCATTGTTACATCGCGCTGTGTGCGTTCGTCTCGAAGCGAATCTTTATGATGTGATCTGCTGTTTCACCCCTGCGCAAAAGTGAATCTTCAGACATATATAGCTAGCTACTCGCTCTCACTTTGCGCCTTGCAGGTGGTGCGTTTTGGTGCCATTTTCGCACTGTGTCATTTTAGTATGTAAGTTATTCCATACAGCTGCGGGCGATCCTCAAGGTTGTCACCCTGCGAAGCTAACTGATAACCCTGGCGTACACGCTGTGCACCCGCCTGCCATAAGAGTGCGATGACCAGGTGCGCAGCAAAGCCTACGCAGGCCTGAAGCACTCTCAAAACTGTCTAGCTGCATACGATTTCGCATTGTTACATGGCGCTGTGTGCGCTCGTCTCGAAGCGAAACTCTATGATGTGATCTGCTGTTTCACCCCTGCGCAAAAGTGAATCTTCAGACATATATAGCTAGCTACTCGCTCTCACTGTGCGCCTTGCAGGTGGTGCGTTTTGGTGCCATTTTCGCACTGTGTCATTTTATTTTGTAAGTTATTCCATACAGCTGCGGGCGATCCTCAAGGTTGTCACCCTGCGAAGCTAACTTATAACCCTGGCGTACACGCAGTGCACCCGCCTGCACTTAGAGTGCGATGACCAGGTGCGCAGCAGTGCCTACGCAGGCCTAAAGCACTCTCAAAACTGCTTAGCTGAATACGATTTCGCATTGTTTTATGACGCTGTGTGCACTCGTCTCGAAGCGAAACCCTATGATAAGATATGCTGTTAAACCTTTGTATAAAAGCGAATCGTCAGATATATATAGCTAGCTACTCGCGCTCACTGTGCGCCTTGCAGGTGGTGCGTTTTGGCGCAATTTTCGAACTGTGTCATTTTAGTATGTAAGTTATTCCATACAGCTGCGGGCGATCCTCAAGGTCGTCACCCTGCGAAGCTTACTGGTAACCCTGGCGTACACGCAGTGCACCCGCCTGCTTTTAGAGTGCGATGACCAGGTGCGCAGCAGTGCCTACGCAGGCCTAAAGCACTCTCAAAACTGCATAGCTGAATACGATTTCGCATTGTTTTATGACGCTGTGTGCGTCGTCACCCTGCGAAGCTTACTGGTTACCCTGGCGTACACGCAGTGCACCCGCCTGCACTTTAAGAGTGCGATGACCAGGTGCGCAGCAGTGCCTACGCAGGCCTAAAGCACTCTAAAAACTGCTTAGCTGAATACGATATCGCATTGTTTTATGACGCTGTGTGCGCTCGTCTCGAAGCGAAACTCTATGATAAGATATGCTGTTAGACCTTTGTATAAAAGCGAATCGTCAGATATATATAGCTAGCTACTCGCTCTCACTGTGCGCCTTGCAGGTGGTGCGTTTTGGTGCCATTTCGCACTGTGTCATTTTAGTATGTAAGTTATTCCATACAGCTGCGGGCGATCCTCAGGGTCGTCACCCTGGAAGCTTACTGATAACCCTGGCGTACACGCAGTGCACCCGCCTGCACTTAGAGTGCGATGACCAGGTGCGCAGCAGTGCCTACGCAGGCCTAAAGCACTCTCAAAAACTGCTTAGCCTGCATACGATTTCGCATTGTTTTATGACGCTGTGTGCGCTCGTCTCGAAGCGAAACTCTATGATAAGATATGCTGTTTGACCTTGTATAAAAAAGCGAATCGTCAGACATATATAGCTAGCTACTCGCTCTCACTGTGCGCCTTGCAGGTGGTGCGTTTTGGCGCCATTTTTGCACTGTGTCATTTTAGTTTGTAAGTTATTCCATACAGCTGCGGGCGATCCTCAAGGTCGTCACCCTGCGAAGCTAACTGGTTAACCCTGGCGTACACGCTGTGCACCCGCCTGCACTAAGAGCGCGATGACCAGGTGCGCAGCAGTGCCTACGCAGGCCTAAAGCACTCTCAAACTGCTTAGCTGCATACGATTTCGCATTGTTTTATGACGCTGTGCGCCGCTCGTCTCGAACGAATCTCTATGATGTGATCTGCTGTTTCAGCCTTTGCGCAAAAGCAAATCGTCAGACATATATAGCTAGCTACTCGCTCTCACTGTGCGCCTTGCAGGTGGTGCGTTTTGGCGCCATTTTTCGCACTGTGTCATTTAGTATGTAGTTATTCCATACAGCTGCGGGCGATCCCTCAAGGTCGTCACCCTGCGAAGCTTACTGGTAACCCTGGCGTACACGTGCTGTGCACCCGCCTGCACTAAGAGTGCGATGACCAGGTGCGCAGCAGTGCCTACGCAGGCCTAAACGATCTCAAACTGCTTAGTGCATA
>JAGVSL010000323.1:0-21107 GCA_022494535.1 Himalopsyche phryganea
CTCTCTTCTCGCAAAGCAATCGATGTTTTTCTGATAGTATGCATCTTGCCGCGTCGGGCTATATGCTTTTTAGTAGCAGCGATCGTTTTGAATTTTGGAAAAAATACCGGTTCGCATCGGTGGGATGGCAAAATTTTTTGGGTGTTCGGCGACCGCTGATCGACAAAAAAGTGAGTATGAAATATTTCACAACAGGGCTCGCTTCTCGCAACGCAATCGATGTTTTTCTGATAGTATGCATTGCAACGCGTCGGGCTATATGCTTGTTTAGTAGCAGCGATCGTTTTTAATTTTGGAAAAATTACCGGTTTGCATCGGTGGGATGGCAAAATTTTTTGGACCATCGAGGACCACTGATCGACAAAAAAAGTGAGTATGAAATATTTCAAAACAGGGCGCGCTTCTCGCAAACAATTCGATGTTTTCCGATAGTATGCTGCTTGCCGCGTCGGGCTATATGCTTTTTTAGTAGCAGCGAACGTTTTTAATTTTTGGAAAAAATACCGGTTCGCATCGGTGGGATGGCAAAATTTTTTGGGTGTTCGGCGACCGCTGATCGACAAAAAAAGTGAGTATGAAATATTTGACAACAGGGCTCGCTTCTCGCAAAGCAATCGATGTTTTCTGATAGTTTGCATCGCGCCGCGTCGAACAAAATGCTTGTTTAGTAGCAGCGATCGTTTTTAATTTTTGGAAAAAATACCGGATCGCATCGGTGGGATGGCAAAATTTTTTGGGTGTTCGGCGACCGCTGATCGACAAAAAAAGTGAGTATGAAATATTTGACAACAGGGCTCTCTTCTCGCAAAGCAATCGATGTTTTCTGATAGTATGCATCTTGCCGCGTCGGGCTATATGCTTTTTTAGTAGCAGCGATCGTTTTGAATTTTTGGAAAAAATACCGGTTCGCATCGGTGGGATGGCAAAATTTTTTGGGTGTTCGGCGACCGCTGATCGACAAAAAAAGTGAGTATGAAATATTTCACAACAGGGCTCGCTTCTCGCAACGCAATCGATGTTTTCTGATAGTATGCATTGCAACGCGTCGGGCTATATGCTTGTTTAGTAGCAGCGATCGTTTTTAATTTTTGGAAAAAATACCGGTTTGCATCGGTGGGATGGCAAAATTTTTGGACCATCGAGGACCACTGATCGACAAAAAAAAGTGAGTATGAAATATTTCACAACAGGGCTCGCTTCTCGCAAACGCAATCGATGTTTTCTGATAGTATGCATTGCAGCCGCGTCGGGCTATATGCTTGTTTAGTAGCAGCGATCGTTTTTAATTTTGGAAAAAATACCGGTTTGCATCGGTGGGATGGCAAAAATTTTTCGGGTGTTCGGCGACCGCTGATCGACAAAAAAAGTGAGTATGAAATATTTCACAACAGGGCTCGCTTCTCGCAAACCAATCGATGTTTTCTGATGGTATGCATCGCGCCGCGTCGGGATATATGCTTGTTTAGTAGCAGCGATCGTTTTGAATTTTTGTAAAAAATACCGGTTCGCATCGGTGGGATGGCAAAATTTTTTGGACCATCGAGGACCACTGATCGACAAAAAAAGTGAGTATGAAATATTTCACAACAGGGCTCGCTTCTCGCAAACCAATCGATGTTTTCTGATAGTATGCATCTTGCCGCGTCGGGCTATATGCTTTTTTAGTAGCAGCGATCGTTTTTAATTTTTGGAAAAAATACCGGTTCGCATCGGTGGGATGGCAAAATTTTTTGGGTGTTCGGCGACCGCTGATCGACAAAAAAAGTGAGTATGAAATATTTGACAACAGGGCTCGCTTCTCGCAAAGCAATCGATGTTTTCTGATAGTTTGCATCGCGCCGCGTCGAACAATATGCTTTTTTAGTAGCAGCGATCGTTTTTAATTTTTGGAAAAAATACCGGTTCGCATCGGTGGGATGGCAAAATGTTTTGGGTGTTCGGCGACCGCTGATCGACAAAAAAAGTGAGTATGAAATATTTGACAACAGGGCTCGCTTCTCGCAAAGCAATCGATGTTTTCTGATAGTATGCTGCTTGCCGCGTCGGGCTATATGCTTTTTAGTAGCAGCGATCGTTTTAATTTTTGGAAAAAATACCGGATCGCATCGGTGGGATGGCAAAATTTTTTGGGTGTTCGGCGACCGCTGATCGACAAAAAAGTGAGTATGAAATATTTCAAAACAGGGCTCGCTTCTCGCAAGCAATTCGATGTTTTCTGATGGTATGCCACTTGCCGCGTCGGGCTATATGCTTTTTAGTAGCAGCGAACGTTTTTAATTTTTGGAAAAATACCGGTTCGCATCGGTGGGATGGCAAAATTTTTTGGGTGTTCGGCGACCGCTGATCGACAAAAAAAGTGAGTATGAAATATTTCAAAACAGGGCTCGCTTCTCGCAAACAATTCGATGTTTTCTGATAGTATGCTGCTTGCCGCGTCGGGCTATATGCTTTTTAGTAGCAGCGATCGTTTTTAATTTTGGAAAAAATACCGGTTCGCATCGGTGGGATGGCAAAATTTTTTTGGGTGTTCGGCGACCGCTGATCGACAAAAAAGTGAGTATGAAATATTTGACAACAGGGCTCGCTTCTCGCAAAGCAATCGATGTTTTCTGATAGTTTGCATCGCGCCGCGTCGAACAAAATGCTTGTTTAGTAGCAGCGATCGTTTTTAATTTTTGGAAAAAATACCGGATCGCATCGGTGGGATGGCAAAATTTTTTGGGTGTTCGGCGACCGCTGATCGACAAAAAAGTGAGTATGAAATATTTGACAACAGGGCTCTCTTCTCGCAAAGCAATCGATGTTTTCTGATAGTTTGCATCGCGCCGCGTCGAACAATATGCTTGTTTAGTAGCAGCGATCGTTTTGAATTTTTTGGAAAAAATACCGGTTCGCATCGGTGGGATGGCAAAATTTTTGGGTGTTCGGCGACCGCTGATCGACAAAAAAGTGAGTATGAAATATTTTCACAACAGGGCTCGCTTTGACAACATGTTTTCTATCTCGCAACGCGCGGGCTATATAGCAGCGATCGTTTTTAATTTTGGAAAAATACCGGTTTGCATAGTGGGATGGCATTTTTCTTGCCGTATGAAATATTTCTTGTTTAGGGGCTTCTCGCAAACAATCGATGTTTTCTGATAGTATAGCCGCGTCGATTGCTTTTTAGTAGCAGCGATTGTTTTTGAATTTTGGAAAAAATACCGGTTCGCATCGGTGGGATGGCAAAATTTTTGGGTGTTCGGCGACCGCTGATCGACAAAAAAAGTGAGTATGAAATATTTCACAACAGGGCTCGCTTCTCGCAACGCAATCGATGTTTTCTGATAGTATGCATTGCGCCGCTTCGGGCTATATGCTTGTTTAGTAGCAGCGATCGTTTTTAATTTTTGGAAAAAATACCGGTTTGCATCGGTGGGATGGCAAAATTTTTTGGGTGTTCGGCGACCGCTGATCGACAAAAAAAGTGAGTATGAAATATTTCAAAACAGGGCGCGCTTCTCGCAAACAATTCGATGTTTTCTGATAGTATGCTGCTTGCCGCGTCGGGCTATATGCTTTTTTAGTAGCAGCGAACGTTTTTAATTTTTGGAAAAAATACCGGTTCGCATCGGTGGGATGGCAAAATTTTTTGGGTGTTCGGCGACCGCTGATCGACAAAAAAAGTGAGTATGAAATATTTGACAACAGGGCTCGCTTCTCGCAAAGCAATCGATGTTTTCTGATAGTTTGCATCGCGCCGCGTCGAACAAAATGCTTGTTTAGTAGCAGCGATCGTTTTTAATTTTTGGAAAAAATACCGGATCGCATCGGTGGGATGGCAAAATTTTTTGGGTGTTCGGCGACCGCTGATCGACAAAAAAGTGAGTATGAAATATTTGACAACAGGGCTCGCTTCTCGCAACGCAATCGATGTTTTCTGATAGTATGCATTGCGACGCGTCGGGCTATATGCTTGTTTAGTAGCAGCGATCGTTTTTAATTTTTGGAAAAAATACCGGTTTGCATCGGTGGGATGGCAAAATTTTTTTGGTTGTATCGAGGACCACTGATCGACAAAAAAGTGAGTATGAAATATTTCACAACAGGGCTCGCTTCTCGCAACGCAATCGATGTTTTCTGATAGTATGCATTGCAACGCGTCGGGCTATATGCTTGTTTAGTAGCAGCGATCGTTTTTAATTTTTGGAAAAAATACCGGTTTGCATCGGTGGGATGGCAAAAATTTTTTCGGGTGTTCGGCGACCGCTGATCGACAAAAAAGTGAGTATGAAATATTTCACAACAGGGCTCGCTTCTCGCAAACCAATCGATGTTTTCTGATGGTATGCATCGCGCCGCGTCGCGATATATGCTTGTTTAGTAGCAGCGATCGTTTTTGATTTTTGTAAAAAATACCGGTTCGCATCGGTGGGATGGCAAAATTTTTTGGACCATCGAGGACCACTGATCGACAAAAAAGTGAGTATGAAATATTTCACAACAGGGCTCGCTTCTCGCAAACCAATCGATGTTTTCTGATAGTATGCATCTTGCCGCGTCGGGCTATATGCTTTTTAGTAGCAGCGATCGTTTTTAATTTTTGGAAAAAATACCGGTTCGCATCGGTGGGATGGCAAAATTTTTTGGGTGTTCGGCGACCGCTGATCGACAAAAAAGTGAGTATGAAATATTTGACAACAGGGCTCGCTTCTCGCAAAGCAATCGATGTTTTCTGATAGTTTGCATCGCGCCGCGTCGAACAATATGCTTTTTAGTAGCAGCGATCGTTTTTAATTTTTGGAAAAAAATACCGGTTCGCATCGGTGGGATGGCAAAATTTTTGGGTGTTCGGCGACCGCTGATCGACAAAAAAGTGAGTATGAAATATTTGACAACAGGGCTCGCTTCTCGCAAAGCAATCGATGTTTTCTGATAGTTTGCATCGCGCCGCGTCGAACAATATGCTTGTTTAGTAGCAGCGATCGTTTTTAATTTTTGGAAAAAATACCGGATCGCATCGGTGGGATGGCAAATTTTTGGGTGTTCGGCGACCGCTGATCGACAAAAAAGTGAGTATGAAATATTTCACAACAGGGCTCGCTTCTCGCAACGCAATCGATGTTTTCTGATAGTATGCATTGCAACGTCGGGCTATATGCTTTTTTTAGTAGCAGCGATCGTTTTTAATTTTGGAAAAAATACCGGTTTGCATCGGTGGGATGGCAAAATTTTTGGGTGTTCGGCGACCGCTGATCGACAAAAAAAAGTGAGTATGAAATATTTCACAACAGGGCTCGCTTCTCGCAAAACCAATCGATGTTTTCTGATAGTATGCATCGCGCCGCGTCGGGCTATATGCTTGTTTAGTAGCAGCGATCGTTTTGAATTTTGGTAAAAAATACCGGTTCGCATCGGTGGGATGGCAAAATTTTTGGACCATCGAGGACCACTGATCGACAAAAAAAGTGAGTATGAAATATTTCACAACAGGGCTCGCTTCTCGCAAAGCAATCGATGTTTTCTGATAGTTTGCATCGCGCCGCGTCGAACAATATGCTTGTTTAGTAGCAGCGATCGTTTTTAATTTTTGGAAAAAATACCGGATCGCATCGGTGGGATGGCAAAATTTTTTGGGTGTTCGGCGACCGCTGATCGACAAAAAAAGTGAGTATGAAATATTTGACAACAGGGCTCGCTTCTCGCAAAGCAATCGATTTTTTCTGATAGTTTGCATCGCGCAGCGTCGGGCTATATGCTTGTTAAGTGCCTGCGATCGTTTTGAATTTTTGGAAAAAATACCGGTTCGCATCGGTGGGATGGCAAAATTTTTTGGGTGTTCGGCGACCGCTGATCGACAAAAAAAGTGAGTATGAAATATTTGACAACAGGGCTCGCTTCTCGCCATCCAATCGATGTTTTCTGATAGTTTGCATCTTGCCGCGTCGGGCTTTATGCTTTTTTAGTAACAGCGATCGTTTTTAATTTTTGGAAAAAATACCGGTTCGCATTGGTGGGATGGCAAAATTTTTTAGGTGTTCGGCGACCGCTGATCGACAAAAAAAGTGAGTATGAAATATTTCACAACAGGGCTCGCTTCTCGCAAAGCAATCGATGTTTTCTGATAGTTTGCATCGCGCCGCGTCGAACAATATGCTTGTTAAGTAGCAGCGATCGTTTTTAATTTTTGGAAAAAATACCGGTTCGCATCGGTGGGATGGCAAAATTTTTTGGGTGTTCGGCGACCCCTGATCGAAAAAAAAAAGTGAGTATGAAATATTTGACAACAGGGCTCGCTTCTCGCAAAGCAATCGATGTTTTCTGATAGTATGCATCTTGCCGCGTTTGGCTTTATGCTTTTTTAGTAGCAGCGATCGTTTTGAATTTTTGGAAAAATACCGGTTCGCATCGGTGGGATGGCAAAATTTTTTGGACCTTTGAGGACCACTGATCGACAAAAAAACTGAGTATAAAATATTTCACAACAGGGCTCGCTTCTCGCAAACCAATCGATGTTTTCTGATAGTATGCATCGCGCCGCGTCGGGCTATATGCTTGTTTAGTAGCAGCGATCGTTTTGAATTTTTGGAAAAAATACCGGTTCGCATCGGTGGGATGGCAAAATTTTTTGGGTGTTCGGCGACCGCTGATCGACAAAAAAGTGAGTATGAAATATTTGACAACAGGGCTCGCTTACCGCAAAGCAATCGATGTTTTCTGATAGTTTGCATCTTGCCGCGTCGAACAATATGCTTGTTTAGTAGCAGCGATCGTTTTTAATTTTTGGAAAAAATAACAAATCGCATCGGTGGGATGGCAAAATTTTTGGGTGTTCGGCGACCGCTGATCGACAAAAAAGTGAGTATGAAATATTTCACAACAGGGCTCGCTTCTCGCAACGCAATCGATGTTTTCTGATAGTATGCATTGCAACGCGTCGGGCTATATGCTTGTTTAGTAGCAGCGATCGTTTTGAATTTTTGGAAAAAATACCGGTTCGCATCGGTGGGATGGCAAAATTTTTTGGACCTTTGAGGACCACTGATCGACAAAAAAACTGAGTATAAAATATTTCACAACAGGGCTCGCTTCTCGCAAAGCAATCGATGTTTTCTGATAGTTTGCATCGCGCCGCGTCGAACAATATGCTTGTTTAAGTAGCAGCGATCGTTTTTAATTTTTGGAAAAAATACCGGATCGCATCGGTGGGATGGCAAAATTTTTTGGGTGTTCGGCGACCCCTGATCGAAAAAAAAAAGTGAGTATGAAATATTTGACAACAGGGCTCGCTTCTCGCAAAGCAATCGATGTTTTCTGATAGTATGCATCTTGCCGCGTTTGGCTTTATGCTTTTTTAGTAGCAGCGATCGTTTTGAATTTTTGGAAAAAATACCGGTTCGCATCGGTGGGATGGCAAAATTTTTTGGACCTTTGAGGACCACTGATCGACAAAAAAACTGAGTATAAAATATTTCACAACAGGGCTCGCTTCTCGCAAACCAATCGATGTTTTCTGATAGTATGCATCGCCGCGTCGGGCTATATGCTTGTTTAGTAGCAGCGATCGTTTTGAATTTTTGGAAAAAATACCGGTTCGCATCGGTGGGATGGCAAAATTTTTGGGTGTTCGGCGACCGCTGATCGACAAAAAAAGTGAGTATGAAATATTTGACAACAGGGCTCGCTTCTCGCAAAGCAATCGATGTTTTCTGATAGTTTGCATCGCGCCGCGTCGAACAATATGCTTTTTTAGTAGCAGCGATCGTTTTTAATTTTTGGAAAAAATACCGGTTCGCATCGGTGGGATGGCAAAATTTTTGGGTGTTCGGCGACCGCTGATCGACAAAAAAGTGAGTATGAAATATTTGACAACAGGGCTCGCTTCCCGCAAAGCAATCGATGTTTTCTGATAGTTTGCATCTTGCCGCGTCGAACAATATGCTTGTTTAGTAGCAGCGATCGTTTTTAATTTTGGAAAAAATAACAAATCGCATCGGTGGGATGGCAAAATTTTTGGGTGTTCGGCGACCGCTGATCGACAAAAAAAGTGAGTATGAAATATTTCACAACAGGGCTCGCTTCTCGCAACGCAATCGATGTTTTCTGATAGTATGCATTGCAACGCGTCGGGCTATATGCTTGTTTAGTAGCAGCGATCGTTTTTAATTTTTGGAAAAATACCGGTTTGCATCGGTGGGATGGCAAAACTTTTTGGGTGTTCGGCGACCGCTGATCGACAAAAAAAGTGAGTATAAAATATTTCACAACAGGGCTCGCTTCTCGAAAACCAATCGATGTTTTCTGATAGTATGCATCGCGCCGCGTCGGGCTATATGCTTTTTTAGTAGCAGCGATCGTTTTTAATTTTTGGAAAAAATACCGGTTCGCATCAGTGGGATGGCAAAATTTTTTGGACCTTTGAGGACCACTGATCGACAAAAAAACTGAGTATAAAATATTTCACAACAGGGCTCGCTTCTCGCAAACCAATCGATGTTTTCTGATAGTATGCATCGCGCCGCGTCGGGCTATATGCTTGTTTAGTAGCAGCGATCGTTTTGAATTTTTGGAAAAAATACCGGTTCGCATCGGTGGGATGGCAAAATTTTTTGGGTGTTCGGCGACCGCTGATCGACAAAAAAAGTGAGTATGAAATATTTGACAACAGGGCTCGCTTCTCGCAAAGCAATCGATGTTTTCTGATAGTTTGCATCGCGCCGCGTCGAACAATATGCTTTTTTAGTAGCAGCGATCGTTTTTAATTTTTGGAAAAAATACCGGTTCGCATCGGTGGGATGGCAAAATTTTTTGGGTGTTCGGCGACCGCTGATCGACAAAAAAAGTGAGTATGAAATATTTGACAACAGGGCTCGCTTCCCGCAAAGCAATCGATGTTTTCTGATAGTTTGCATCTTGCCGCGTCGAACAATATGCTTGTTTAGTAGCAGCGATCGTTTTTAATTTTTGGAAAAAATACCAAATCGCATCGGTGGGATGGCAAAATTTTTTGGGTGTTCGGCGACCGCTGATCGACAAAAAAAGTGAGTATGAAATATTTCACAACAGGGCTCGCTTCTCGCAACGCAATCGATGTTTTCTGATAGTATGCATTGCAACGCGTCGGGCTATATGCTTGTTTAGTAGCAGCGATCGTTTTTAATTTTTGGAAAAAATACCGGTTTGCATCGGTGGGATGGCAAAATTTTTTGGGTGTTCGGCGACCGCTGATCGACAAAAAAAGTGAGTATAAAATATTTCACAACAGGGCTCGCTTCTCGAAAACCAATCGATGTTTTCTGATAGTATGCATCGCGCCGCGTCGGGCTATATGCTTTTTTAGTAGCAGCGATCGTTTTTAATTTTTGGAAAAAATACCGGATCGCATCGGTGGGATGGCAAAATTTTTTGGGTGTTCGGCGACCGCTGATCGACAAAAAAGTGAGTATAAAATATTTCACAACAGGGCTCGCTTCTCGCAAACCAATCGATGTTTTCTGATAGTATGCATCGCGCCGCGTCGGGCTATATGCTTGTTTAGTAGCAGCGATCGTTTTTAATTTTGGAAAAAATACCGGATCGCATCGGTGGGATGGCAAAATTTTTGGAGCGTTCGGCGACCGCTGATCGACAAAAAAGTGAGTATGAAATATTTGACAACAGGGCTCGCTTCTCGCAAAGCAATCGATGTTTTTCTGATAGTTTGCATCGCGCCGCGCGTCGGGCTATATGCTTGTTTAGTAGCAGCGATCGTTTTTGAATTTTTGGAAAAAATACCGGTTCGCATCTGGGATGGCAAAATTTTTGGGTGTTCGGGACCACTGATCGACAAAAAAAAAAATACATTAGGGTTTCGCATCGGTGGGATCGATGCAAAATTTTTTGGGTGTTTAGTAGCAGCGGCGACCGGCAATGTTTTTTGGATCGCTGATCGACAAAAAAGTGAGTATGAAATATTTGACAACAGGGCTCGCTTCTCGCAAAGCAATCGATGTTTTCTGATAGTATGCATCGCGCCGCGTCGGGCTATATGCTTGTTTAGTAGCAGCGATCGTTTTTGAATTTTGGAAAAAATACCGCATCGGTGGGATTCGTTTGAGGACCACTGATCGACAAAAAACTGAGTATAAAATATTTCACAACAGGGCTCGCTTCTCGCAAACCAATCGATGTTTTCTGATAGTTTGCATCGCGCCGCGTCGAACAATATGCTTGTTTAGTAGCAGCGATCGTTTTTAATTTTTGGAAAAAATACCGGTTCGCATCGGTGGGATGGCAAAATTTTTTGGGTGTTCGGCATTGATCGACAAAAAAAAAGTGAGTATGAAAATATTTGACAACAGGGCTCGCTTCTCGCAAAGCAATCGATGTTTTCTGATAGTATGCATCTTGCCGCGTTTGGCTTTATGCTTTTTAGTAGCAGCGATCGTTTTGAATTTTGGAAAAAATACCGGTTCGCATCGGTGGGATGGCAAAATTTTTGGACCTTTGAGGACCACTGATCGACAAAAAACTGAGTATAAAATATTTCACAACAGGGCTCGCTTCCTCGCAAAGCAATCGATGTTTTCTGATAGTATGCATCGCGCCGCGTCGGGGCTATATGCTTGTTTAGTAGCAGCGATCGTTTTGAATTTTTGGAAAAAATACCGGTTCGCATCGGTGGGATGGCAAAATTTTTGGGTGTTCGGCGACCGCTGATCGACAAAAAAGTGAGTATAAAATATTTGACAACAGGGCTCGCTTCTCGCAAAGCAATCGATGTTTTCTGATAGTTTGCATCTTGCCGCGTCGAACAATATGCTTGTTTAGTAGATCGTTTTTAATTTTTGGAAAAAATACCGGATCGCATCGGTGGGATGGCAAATTTTTTGGGTGTTCGGCGACCGCTGATCGACAAAAAAAGTGAGTATGAAATATTTCACAACAGGGCTCGCTTCTCGCAACGCAATCGATGTTTTCTGATAGTATGCATCACGGCCGCGTCGGCTATATGCTTGTTTAGTAGCAGCGATCGTTTTTAATTTTGGAAAAAATACCGGTTTGCATCGGTGGGATGGCAAAATTTTTTGGGTGTTCGGCGACCGCTGATCGACAAAAAAGTGAGTATGAAATATTTCACAACAGGGCTCGCTTCTCGCAACGCAATCGATGTTTTCTGATAGTATGCATCGCGCCGCGTCGGGCTATATGCTTGTTTAGTAGCAGCGATCGTTTTTAATTTTGGAAAAAATACCGGTTTGCATCGGTGGGGATGGCCAAAATTTTTTGGGTGTTCGGCGACCGCTGATCGACAAAAAAAGTGAGTATGAAATATTTTCTGAGTAGTTTGCATCGCGCCGCGTCGAACAATATGCTTGTTTAGTAGCAGCGATCGTTTTTATTTTTGGAAAAAATACCGGATCGCATCGGTGGGATGGCAAAATTTTTGGGTGTTCGGCGACCGCTGATCGAAAAAAAAGTGAGTATGAAATATTTGACAACAGGGCTCGCTTCTCGCAAAGCAATCGATGTTTTTCTGATAGTATGCATCGCGCCGCGTCGGGCTATATGCTTGTTTAGTAGCAGCGATCGTTTTTGAATTTTTGGAAAAAATACCGGTTCGCATCGGTGGGATGGCAAAATTTTTTGGTGTTCGAGGACCACTGATCGACAAAAAAAGTGAGTATAAAATATTTCACAACAGGGCTCGCTTCTCGCAAACCAATCGATGTTTTCTGATAGTATGCATCGCGCCGCGTCGGGCTATATGCTTGTTTAGTAGCAGCGATCGTTTTGAATTTTGGAAAAAATACCGGTTCGCATCGGTGGGATGGCAAAATTTTTTGGGTGTTCGGCGACCGCTGATCGACAAAAAAGTGAGTATGAAATATTTGACAACAGGGCTCGCTTCTCGCAAAGCAATCGATGTTTTCTGATAGTTTGCATCTTGCCGCGTCGAACAATATGCTTGTTTAGTAGCAGCGATCGTTTTTAATTTTGGAAAAAATAACCGGATCGCATCGGTGGGATGGCAAAATTTTTTTGGGTGTTCGGCGACCGCTGATCGACAAAAAAGTGAGTATGAAATATTTCACAACAGGGCTCGCTTCTCGCAACGCAATCGATGTTTTCTGATAGTTTGCATTGCGCCGCGTCGGGCTATATGCTTGTTTAGTAGCAGCGATCGTTTTTAATTTTTGGAAAAAATACCGGTTTGCATCCGGGTGGGATGGCAAAATTTTTTGGGTGTTCGGCGACCGCTGATCGACAAAAAAGTGAGTATAAAATATTTCACAACAGGGCTCGCTTCTCGCAAACCAATCGATGTTTTCTGATAGTATGCATCGCGCCGCGTCGGGCTATATGCTTGTTTAGTAGCAGCGATCGTTTTTAATTTTTGGAAAAAATACCGGTTCGCATCGGTGGGATGGCAAAATTTTTGGGTGTTCGGCGACCGCTGATCGACAAAAAAGTGAGTATGAAATATTTGACAACAGGGCTCGCTTCTCGCAAAGCAATCGATGTTTTCTGATAGTTTGCATCGCGCCGCGTCAAACAATATGCTTGTTTAGTAGCAGCGATCGTTTTTAATTTTGGAAAAAATACCGGATCGCATCGAGTGGGATGGCAAAATTTTTTGGGTGTTCGGCGACCGCTGATCGACAAAAAAGTGAGTATGAAATATTTGACAACAGGGCTCGCTTCCCGCAAAAGCAATCGATGTTTTCTGATAGTTTGCATCTTGCCGCGTCGAACAATATGCTTGTTTAGTAGCAGCGATCGTTTTTAATTTTTGGAAAAAATACCATTAAATCGCATCGGTGGGATGGCAAAATTTTTTGGGTGTTCGGCGACCGCTGATCGACAAAAAAGTGAGTATGAAATATTCCACAACGGGGCTCGCTTCTCGCAACGCAATCGATGTTTTCTGATAGTATGCATTGCGACGCGTCGGGCTATATGCTTGTTTAGTAGCAGCGATCGTTTTTAATTTTGGAAAAAATACCGGTTCGCATCGGTGGGATGGCAAAATTTTTTGGGTGTTCGGCGACCGCTGATCGACAAAAAAAGTGAGTAAAAAATATTTCACAACAGGGCTCGCTTCTCGCAAACCAATCGATGTTTTCTGATAGAATGCATCGCAACGCGTCGGGCTATATGCTTGTTTAGTAGCAGCGATCGTTTTTAATTTTTGGAAAAAATACCGGTTCGCATCGGTGGGATGGCAAAATTTTTTGGGTGTTCGGCGACCGCTGATCGACAAAAAAAAGTGAGTATAAAATATTTCACAACAGGGCTCGCTTCTCGCAAACCAATCGATGTTTTCTGATAGTATGCATCGCGCCGCGTCGGGCTATATGCTTGTTTAGTAGCAGCGATCGTTTTTAATTTTGGAAAAAATACCGGTTCGCATCAGTGGGATGGCAAAATTTTTTTGGTGTTCGAGGACCACTGATCGACAAAAAAACTGAGTATAAAATATTTCACAACAGGGCTCGCTTCTCGCAAACCAATCGATGTTTTCTGATAGTATGCATCGCGCCGCGTCGGGCTATATGCTTGTTTAGTAGCAGCGATCGTTTTTAATTTTGGAAAAAATACCGGATCGCATCGGTGGGATGGCAAAATTTTTGGGTGTTCGGCGACCGCTGATCGACAAAAAAGTGAGTATGAAATATTTGACAACAGGGCTCGCTTCTCGCAAAGCAATCGATGTTTTCTGATAGTTTGCATCGCGCCGCGTCGGGCTATATGCTTGTTTAGTAGCAGCGATCGTTTTTAATTTTTGGAAAAAATACCGGTTCGCATCGGTGGGATGGCAAAATTTTTTGGGTGTTCGGCGACCGCTGATCGACAAAAAAAGTGAGTATGAAATATTTGACAACAGGGCTCGCTTCTCGCAAACCAATCGATGTTTTCTGATAGTTTGCATCTTGCCGCGTCGGGCTTTATGCTTTTTAGTAGCAGCGATCGTTTTTAATTTTGGAAAAAATACGGGTTCGCATTGGTGGGATGGCAAAATTTTTTAGGTGTTCGGCGACCGCTGATCGACAAAAAAGTGAGTATGAAATATTTGACAACAGGGCTCGCTTCTCGCAAAGCAATCGATGTTTTCTGATAGTTTGCATCGCGCCGCGTCGAACAATATGCTTGTTTAGTAGCAGCGATCGTTTTTAATTTTGGAAAAAATACCGGTTCGCATCGGTGGGATGGCAAAATTTTTTGGGTGTTCGGCGACCCTGATAGTATGCATCTTGCGCCGCGTTTGGCTATATGCTTTTTAGTAGCAGCGATCGTTTTGAATTTTTGGAAAAAATACCGGTTCGCATCGGTGGGATGGCAAAATTTTTTGGTGTTCGGCGACCACTGATCGACAAAAAAAGTGAGTATAAAATATTTCACAACAGGGCTCGCTTCTCGCAAACCAATCGATGTTTTCTGATAGTATGCATCGCGCCGCGTCGGGCTATATGCTTGTTTAGTAGCAGCGATCGTTTTGAATTTTTGGAAAAAATACCGGTTCGCATCGGTGGGATGGCAAAATTTTTGGGTGTTCGGCGACCGCTGATCGACAAAAAGTGAGTATGAAATATTTGACAACAGGGCTCGCTTCTCGCAAAGCAATCGATGTTTTCTGATAGTTTGCATCGCGCCGCGTCGAACAATATGCTTTTTAGTAGCAGCGATCGTTTTTAATTTTGGAAAAAATACCGGTTCGCATCGGTGGGATGGCAAAATTTTTTGGGTGTTCGGCGACCGCTGATCGACAAAAAAGTGAGTATGAAATATTTGACAACAGGGCTCGCTTCTCGCAAAGCAATCGATGTTTTTCTGATAGTTTGCATCTTGCCGCGTCGAACAATATGCTTGTTTAGTAGCAGCGATCGTTTTTAATTTTGGAAAAAATACCAAATCGCATCGGTGGGATGGCAAAATTTTTTTGGGTGTTCGGCGACCGCTGATCGACAAAAAAGTGAGTATGAAATATTTTTTGCAACAGGGCTCGCTTCTCGCAACGCAATCGATGTTTTCTGATAGTATGCATCGCAGCCGCGTCGGGCTATATGCTTGTTTAGTAGCAGCGATCGTTTTTAATTTTTGGAAAAAATACCGGTTTGCATCGGTGGGATGGCAAAAATTTTTTGGGTGTTCGGCGACCGCTGATCGACAAAAAAGTGAGTATAAAATATTTCACAACGGGGCTCGCTTCTCGAAAACTAAATCGATGTTTTCTGATAGTATGCATCGCGCCGCGTCGGGCTATATGCTTGTTTAGTAGCAGCGATCGTTTTTAATTTTTGGAAAAAATACCGGTTCGCATCGGTGGGATGGCAAATTTTTTGGGTGTTCGGCGACCGCTGATCGACAAAAAAGTGAGTATGAAATATTTGACAACAGGGCTCGCTTCTCGCAAAGCAATCGATGTTTTCTGATAGTTTGCATCGCGCCGCGTCGAACTATATGCTTGTTTAGTAGCAGCGATCGTTTTAATTTTTGGAAAAAAAATACCGGTTCGCATCGGTGGGATGGCAAAATTTTTTGGGTGTTCGGCGACCGCTGATCGACAAAAAAGTGAGTATGAAATATTTGACAACAGGGCTCGCTTCTCGCAAAGCAATCGATGTTTTCTGATAGTTTGCATCGCGCCGCGTCGAACTATATGCTTGTTTAGTAGCAGCGATCGTTTTTAATTTTTGGAAAAAATACCGGTTCGCATCGGTGGGATGGCAAAATTTTTTGGGTGTTCGGCGACCGCTGATCGACAAAAAAGTGAGTATGACAATACAACAGGGCTCGCTTCTCGCAAAGCAATCGATGTTTTCTGATAGTATGCATCGCGCCGCGTCGGGCTATATGCTTTTTTAATAGCAACGATCATTTTTAATTTTGGAAAAAATACCGGTTCGCATCGGTGGGATGGCAAAATTTTTGGGTGTTCGGCGACCGCTGATCGACAAAAAAGTGAGTATGAAATATTTGACAACAGGGCTCGCTTCTCGCAAACCAATCGATGTTTTCTGATAGTTTGCATCGCGCCGCGTCGGGCTATATGCTTGTTTAGTAGCAGCGATCGTTTTTAATTTTGGAAAAAAAATACCGGTTTGCATCGGTGGGATGGCAAAATTTTTGGGTGTTCGGCGACCGCTGACGGTTTGCATCGGTGGGATGGCAAAATTTTTTGGGTGTTCGGCGACCGCTGATCGACAAAAAAGTGAGTATGAAATATTTGACAACAGGGCTCGCTTCTCGCAAAGCAATCGATGTTTTCTGATAGTATGCATCTTGCCGCGTCGGGCTATATGCTTTTTAGTAGCAGCGATCGTTTTTAATTTTGGAAAAAATACCGGTTCGCATCGGTGGGATGGCAAAATTTTTTGGGTGTTCGGCGACCGCTGATCGACAAAAAAAGTGAGTATGAAATATTTGACAACAGGGCTCGCTTCTCGCAAAGCAATCGATGTTTTCTGATAGTTTGCATCGCGCCGCGTCGAACAATATGCTTTTTTTAGTAGCAGCGATCGTTTTTAATTTTTGGAAAAAATACCGGATCGCATCGGTGGGATGGCAAAATTTTTTGGGTGTTCGGCGACCGCTGATCGACAAAAAAGTGAGTATGAAATATTTGACAACAGGGCTCTCTTCTCGCAAACCAATCGATGTTTTCTGATAGTATGCATCTTGCCGCGTCGGGCTATATGCTTGTTTAGTAGCAGCGATCGTTTTGAATTTTGTAAAAAATACCGGTTCGCATCGGTGGGATGGCAAAATTTTTGGATGTTCGGCGACCGCTGATCGACAAAAAAAAGTGAGTATGAAATATTTCACAACAGGGCTCGCTTCTCGCAACGCAATCGATGTTTTCTGATAGTATGCATTGCAACGCGTCGGGCTATATGCTTTTTTAGTAGCAGCGATCGTTTTTAATTTTTGGAAAAAATACCGGTTCGCATCGGTGGGATGGCAAAATTTTTGGGTGTTCGGCGACCGCTGATCGACAAAAAAAGTGAGTATGAAATATTTGACAACAGGGCTCGCTTCTCGCAAACCAATCGATGTTTTCTGATAGTTTTGCATCGCGCCGCGTCGGGCTATATGCTTGTTTAGTAGCAGCGATCGTTTTGAATTTTGGAAAAAATACCGGATCGCATCGGTGGGATGGCAAAATTTTTGGGTGTTCGGCGACCACTGATCGACAAAAAAGTGAGTATGAAATATTTGACAACAGGGCTCGCTTCTCGCAAAGCAATCGATGTTTTCTGATAGTGGGATGCATCGCGCCGCGTCGGGCTATATGCTTTTTAGTAGCAGCGATCGTTTTGAATTTTGGGAAAAAATACCGGTTCGCATCGGTGGGATGGGCAAAATTTTTTGGGTGTTCGGCGACCGCTGATCGACAAAAAAAGTGAGTATGAAATATTTACAACAGGGCTCGCTTCTCGCAACGCATTCGATGTTTTCTGATAGTATGCATTCTTGCAACGCGTCGAAGGCTATATGCTTTTTTTAGTAGCAGCGATCGTTTTGAATTTTTGGAAAAATACCGGTTCGCATCGGTGGGATGGCAAAATTTTTGGGTGTTCGGCGACCGCTGATCGACAAAAAAGTGAGTATGAAATATTTCACAACAGGGCTCGCTTCTCGCAACGCAATCGATGTTTTCTGATAGTATGCATTGCAACGCGTCGGGCTATATGCTTGTTTAGTAGCAGCGATCGTTTTTAATTTTGGAAAAAATGCCGGTTTGCATCGGTGGGATGGCAAAATTTTTTGGGTGTTCGGCGACGGCTGATCGACAAAAAAGTGAGTATGAAATATTTCACAACAGGGCTCGCTTCTCGCAAACCAATCGATGTTTTCTGATAGTATGCATCGCGCCGCGTCGGGCTATATGCTTGTTTAGTAGCAGCGATCGTTTTGAATTTTGGAAAAAATACCGGTTCGCATCGGTGGGATGGCAAAATTTTTGGACCTTTGGCGACCGCTGATCGACAAAAACTGAGTATAAAATATTTCACAACAGGGCTCGCTTCTCGCAAACCAATCGATGTTTTCTGATAGTATGCATCGCGCCGCGTCCGGGCTATATGCTTTTTAGTAGCAGCGATCGTTTTTAATTTTGGAAAAAATACCGGATCGCATCGGTGGGATGGCAAAATTTTTTGGGTGTTCGGCGACTGATCGACAAAAAAGTGAGTATGAAATATTTGACAACAGGGCTCTCTTCTCGCAAAGGAATCGGAGTTTTCTGATAGTATGCATCGCGCCGCGTCGGGCTATATGCTTTTTAGTAGCAGCGATCGTTTTGAATTTTGGAAAAAATACCGGTTCGCATCGGTGGGATAGGCAAAATTTTTTGGGTGTTCGGCGACCGCTGATCGACAAAAAAATGAGTATGAAATATTTCACAACAGGGCTCGCTTCTCGCAAAACGCAATCGATGTTTTCTGATAGTATGCATTGCCCCGCGTCGGGCTATATGCTTGTTTAGTAGCAGCGATCGTTTTAATTTTGGAAAAAATACCGGTTTGCATCGGTGGGATGGCAAAATTTTTTGGGTGTTCGGCGACGGCTGATCGACAAAAAAGTGAGTATGAAATATTTCACAACAGGGCTCGCTTCTCGCAAACGCAATCGATGTTTCTGATGGTATGCATCGCGCCGCGTCGGGCTATATGCTTGTTTAGTAGCAGCGATCGTTTTTGAATTTTGGTAAAAATACCGGTTCGCATCGGTGGGATGGCAAAATTTTGGACCATCGAGGACCACTGATCGACAAAAAAGTGAGTATGAAATATTTCACAACAGGGCTCGCTTCTCGCTAACCAATCGATGTTTTCTGATAGTATGCATCGCGCCGCGTCGGGCTATATGCTTTTTAGTAGCAGCGATCGTTTTTAATTTTGGAAAAAATACCGGTTCGCATCGGTGGGATGGCAAAATTTTTGGGTGTTCGTGGCGACCGCTGATCGACAAAAAAGTGAGTATGAAATATTTCACAACAGGGCTCGCTTCTCGCAAAGCAATCGATGTTTTCTGATAGTTTGCATCGCGCCGCGTCGAACAATATGCTTTTTAGTAGCAGCGATCGTTTTTAATTTTTGGAAAAAATACCGGTTCGCATCGGTGGGATGGCAAAAATTTTTAGGTTGTTCGGCGACCGCTGATCGACAAAAAAAGTGAGTATGAAATATTTGACAACAGGGCTCGCTTCTCGCAAAGCAATCGATGTTTTCTGATAGTTTGCATCGCGCCGCGTCGAACAATATGCTTGTTTAGTAGCAGCGATCGTTTTTAATTTTTGGAAAAAATACCGGATCGCATCGGTGGGATGGCAAAATTTTTTGGGTGTTCGGCGACCGCTGATCGACAAAAAAAGTGAGTATGAAATATTTCACAACAGGGCTCGCTTCTGGCAAACCAATCGATGTTTTCTGATAGAATGCATCGCGCCGCGTCGGGCTATATGCTTGTTTAGTAGCAGCGATCGTTTTGAATTTTTGGAAAAAATACCGGTTTGCATCGGTGGGATGGCAAAAGTTTTGGGTGTTCGGCGACCGCTGATCGACAAAAAAAGTAAGTATGACATATTTCACAACAGGGCTCGCTTCTCGCAAACAAATCGATGTTTTCTGATAGTACGATCGCGCCGCGTCGGGCTATATGCTTGTTTAGTAGCAGCGATCGTTTTGAATTTTCGGAAAAAATACCGGTTCGCATCGGTGGGATGGCAAAATTTTTTGGACCATCGACGACCACTGATCGATAAAAAAGTGAGTATGAAATATTTCACAACAGGGCTCGCTTCTCGCAACGCAATTGATGTTTTCTGATAGTATGCATCGCGCCGGGTCGGGCTATATGCTTTTTTAGTAGCAGCGATCGTTTTGAATTTTTGGAAAAAATACCGGTTCGCATCGGTGGGATGGCAAAATTTTTTGGACCATCGAGGACCACTGATCGACAAAAAAACTGAGTATGAAATATTTCACAACAGGGATCGCTTCTCGCAAAGGAATCGATGTTTTCTGATGGTATGCATCGCGCCGCGTCGGGCTATATGCTTGTTAAGTGCCTGCGATCGTTTTGAATTTTTGGAAAAAATACCGGTTCGCATCGGTGGGATGGCAAAATTTTTTGGGTGTTCGGCGACGGCTGATCGACAAAAAAAGTGAGTATGAAATATTTGACAACAGGGCTCGCTTCTCGCAAAGCAATTGATGTTTTCTGATGGTATGCATCGCGCCGCGTCGGGCTATATGCTTGTTTAGTAGCAGCGATCGTTTTGAATTTTTGGATAAAATACCGGTTCGCATCGGTGGGATGGCAAAATTTTTTGGGTGTTCGGCGACCGCTGATCGACAAAAAAAGTGAGTATGAAATATTTGACAACAGGGCTCGCTTCTCGCAAACCAATCGATGTTTTCTGATAGTATGCATCTTGCCGCGTCGGGCTATATGCTTTTTAGTAGCAGCGATCGTTTTTAATTTTTGGAAAAAATACCGGTTCGCTCGGTGGGATGGCAAAATTTTTGGGTGTTCGGCGACCGCTGATCGTCAAAAAAGTGAGTATGAAATATTTCACAACAGGGCTCGCTTCTCGCAAAGCAATCGATGTTTTCTGATAGTTTGCATCGCGCCGCGTCGAACAATATGCTTTTTAGTAGCAGCGATCGTTTTTAATTTTTGGAAAAAATACCGGTTCGCATCGGTGGGATGGCAAAAATTTTAAGGGTGTTAGGCGACCGCTGATCGACACAAAAAAGTGAGTATGAAATATTTGACAACAGGGCTCGCTTCCCGCAAAGCAATCGATGTTTTCTGATAGTTTGCATCGCGCCGCGTCGAACAATATGCTTTTAGTAGCAGCGATCGTTTTTAATTTTTTGGAAAAAATACCGGTTCGCATCGGTGGGATGGCAAAATTTTTGGGTGTTCGGCGACCGCTGATCGACAAAAAAAAAAGTGAGTATGAAATATTTCACAACAGGGCTCCTTCTCGCAACGCAATCGATGTTTTTCTGATAGTATGCATTGCAACGCGTCGGGCTATATGCTTGTTTAGTAGCAGCGATCGTTTTTAAATTTTTGGAAAAAATACCGGTTTGCATCATCCCCAACAGGGCTCGCTTCTCGCAAACCAATCGATG
>JAGVSL010000324.1:0-16968 GCA_022494535.1 Himalopsyche phryganea
CAAGCCTAAGCACTTCAAACTGTTGCTGCATACGATTTCATTGTTTTATGACGCTGTATGCGCTCGTCTCGAAGCGAAACTCTATGATAAGATATGCTGTTAGACCTTTGTATAAAGCGAATCGTTAGACATATACTAGCTACTCGCTCTCACTGTGCGCCTTACCCAGGTGGTGCGTTTCGCGCCATTTTTGCACTGTGTCATTTTTAGTATGTAAGTTATTCCATACAGCTGCGGGCGATCCTCGGTCGTCACCCTGCGAAGCTAACTATTAACCCTGGCGTTCACGCAGTGCACCCGCCTGTACTAAGAGTGCGATGACCAGGTGCGCAGCAGTGCCTACGCAGACCCTAAAGCACTCTCAAAACTGCTTAGCTGCGTACGATTTCGCATTGTTTATGACGCTGTGCGCTCGTCTCCGACGAAACTCTATGATAGATGCTGTTAAACCTTTGTATAAAGCGAATCGTCCAGATATATATAGCTAGCTACTCGCTCTCACTGTGCGCCTTGCAGGTGGTGCGTTTTGGCGCAATTTTCACTGTATCATTTTGGTATGTAAGTTTTCATACAGCTGCGGGCGATCCTCAAAGGTCGTCACCCTGCGAAGCTTACTGGTAACCCTAGCGTACACGCAGTGCACCCGCCTGCCATAAGAGTGCGATGACCAGGTGCGCAGCACAGCCTACGCAGGCCTGAAGCTCTCTCAAAACTGTCTAGCTGCATACGATTTCGCATTGTTACATGGCGCTGTGTGCGCTCGTCTCAAGCGAAACTCTATGATGTGATCTGCTGTTTCACCCCTGCGCAAAGTGAATCTTCAGACATATATAGCTAGCTACTCGCTCTCACTGTGCGCCTTGCAGGTGGTGCGTTTGGTGCCATTTTCGCACTGTGTCATTTTATTTTGTAAATATTCCATACAGCTGCGGGCGATCCTCAAGGTTGTCACCCTGCGAAGCTAACTTATAACCCTGGCGTACGCAGTGCCCGCCTGCACTTAGAGTGCGATGACCAGGTGCGCAGCAGTGCCTACGCAGGCCTAAAGCACTCTCAAAACTGCTTAGCTGCATACGATTTCGCATTGTTTTATGACGCTGTGCGCTCGTCTCGAAGCGAAACTCTTTGATAAGATATGCTGTTAGACCTTTGTATAAAAGCGAATCGTCAGACATATATAGCTAGCTACTCGCTCTCACTGTGCGCCTTACAGGTGGTGCGTTTTGGCGCCATTTTTGCACTGTGTCATTTTAGTATGTAAGTTATTCCATACAGCTGCGGGCGATCCTCAAGGTCGTCACCCTGCGAAACTTACTGGTAACCCTGGCGTACACGCAGTGCGCCCGCCTGCACTAAGAGCGCGATGACCAGGTGCGCAGCAATGCCTACGCAGGCCTGAAGCACTGTCAAAACTGCTTAGCTGCATACGATTTCGCATTGTTACATCGCGCTGTGTGCGCTCGTCTCGAAGCGAATCTCTATGATGTGATCTGCTGTTTCAGCCCTGCGCAAAAGTGAATCTTCAGACATATATAGCTAGCTACTCGCTCTCACTGTGCGCCTTGCACGTGGTGCGTTTTGGTGCCATTTTCGCACTGTGTCATTTTAGTATGTAAGTTATTCCATACAGCTGCGGGCGATCCTCAAGGTTGTCACCCTGCGAAGCTAACTGACAACCCTGGCGTACACGCAGTGCACCCGCCTGCACTTAGAGTGCGATGACCAGGTGCGCAGCAGTGCCTACGCAGGCCTAAAGCACTCTCAAAACTGCTTAGCTGCATACGATTTCGCATTGTTTTATGACGCTGTGTGCGCTCGTCTCGAAGCGAAACTCTATGATAAGATATGCTGTTAGACCTTTGTATAAAAGCGAATCGTCAGATATATATAGCTAGCTACTCGCTCTCACTGTGCGCCTTGCAGGTGGTGCGTTTTGGTGCCATTTTCGCACTGTGTCATTTTATTTTGTAAGTTATTCCATACAGCTGCGGGCGATCCTCAAGGTTGTCACCCTGCGAAGCTAACTGGTTACCCTGGCGTACACGCTGTGCACCCGCCTGCACTTAGAGTGCGATGACCAGGTGCGCAGCAGTGCCTACGCAGGCCTAAAGCACTCTCAAAACTGCTTAGCTGAATACGATTTCGCATTGTTTTATGACGCTGTGTGCGCTCGTCTCGAAGCGATACTCTATGATAAGATATGCTGTTAACCTTTGTATAAAGCGAATCGTCAGACATATATAGCTAGCTACTCGCTCTCACTGTGCGCCTTGCAGGTGGTGCGTTTTGGCGCCATTTTCGCACTGTCTCATTTTAGTATGTAAGTTATTCCATACAGCTGCGGGCGATCCTCAAGGTCGTCACCCTGCGAAGCTTACTGGTAACCCTGGCGTACACGCAGTGCCCGCCTGCAGGTGGTGCGTTTTAGAGTGCGATGACCAGGTGCGCAGCAGTGCCTACGCAGGCCTAAAGCACTCTCAAAACTGCATAGCTGCATACGATTTCGCATTGTTACATGACGCTGTGTGCGCTCGTCTCGAAGCGAAACTCTATGATAAGATATGCTGTAAGACCTTTGTATATAAGCGAATCGTCAGACATATAAAGCTAGCTACTCGCTCTCACTGTGCGCTTTGCAGGTGGTGCGTTTTTGGCGCCATTCTTTGCACTGTGTCATTTTAGTATGTAAGTTATTCCATATAGCTGCAGGCGATCCTCAAGGTCGTCACCCTGCAAGAAGCTAACTGGTTACCCTGGCGTACACGCAGTGCACCCGCATGCCATAAGACTGCGATGACCAGGTGCGCAGTCACTGCCTACGCAGGCCTGAAGCACTCTCAAAACTGTCTAGCTGCATACGATTTCGCATTGTTTTATGACGCTGTGTGCGCTCGTCTCGAAGCGAAACTCTATGATAAGATATGCTGTTAGACCTTTGTATAAAAGCGAATCGTCAGACATATATAGCTAGCTACTCGCTCTCACTGTGCGCCTTACAGGTGGTGCGTTTTGGCGCCATTTTTGCACTGTGTCATTTTAGTATGTAAGTTATTCCATACAGCTGCGGGCGATCCTCAAGGTCGTCACCCTGCGAAGCTAACTGGTAACCCTGGCGTACACGCAGTGCACCCGCCTGCACTAAGAGCGCGATGACCAGGTGCGCAGCAATGCCTACGCAGGCCTGAAGCACTGTAAAAACTGCTTAGCTGCATACGATTTCGCATTGTTACATCGCGCTGTGTGCGCTCGTCTCGAAGCGAATCTCTATGATGTGATCTGCTGTTTCAGCCCTGCGCAAAAGTGAATCTTCAGACATATATAGCTAGCTACTCGCTCTCACTGTGCGCCTTGCACGTGGTGCGTTTTGGTGCCATTTTCGCACTGTGTCATTTTTAGTATGTAAGTTATTCCATACAGCTGCGGGCGATCCTCAAGGTTGTCACCCTGCGAAGCTAACTGGCAACCCTGGCGTACACGCAGTGCACCCGCCTGCACTAAGAGTGCGATGACCAGGTGCGCAGCAGTGCCTACGCAGGCCTAAAGCACTCTCAAAACTGTAGCTGCATACGATTTCGCATTGTTTATGACGCTGTGTGCGCTCGTCTCGAAGCGAAACTCTATGATAAGATATGCTGTAAGACCTTTGTATAAAAAGCGAATCGTCAGACATATATAGCTAGCTACTCGCTCTCACTGTGTGCCTTGCAGGTGGTGCGTTTTGGCGCCATTTTTGCACTGTGTCATTTTAGTATGTAAGTTATTCCATACAGCTGCGGGCGATCCTCAAGGTCGTCACCCTGCGAAGCTAACTGGTTACCCTGGCGTACGCAGTACACCCGCCTACACTTAGAGTGCGATGACCAGGTGCGCAGCAGTGCCTACTGCAGGCCTAAAGCACTCTCAAAACTGCTTAGCTGAATACGATTTCGCATTGTTTTATGACGCTGTGTGCGCTCGTCTCGAAGCGAAACTCTATGATAAGATATGCTGTTAAACCTTTGTATAAAAGCGAATCGTCAGATATATAGCTAGCTACTCGCTCTCACTGTGCGCCTTGCAGGTGGTGCGTTTTGGCGCCATTTTTGCACTGTGTCATTTTTTAGTAGTATGTAAGTTATTCCCTTACAGCTGCGGGCGATCCTCAAGGTCGTCACCCTGCAGAAGCTAACTGGTTACCCTGGCGTACTATGATAAGACGCTGTGCATAAACTTGCTCTCAGAACCGCCTGCGATGACTAGGTGCGCAGCAGTGCCTGCCGCAGGCCTGGCGCTCTCAAAAAAGCTGAATACTTGCATTGTTACATCAGCTATGATAAGAGGTGGTGCGCCATGACATTTTATTTTTTTGTAAGGCTGCGGGCGATCCTCAAGGTTGTCGAGCTAACTTTAACCCTGGCGTGCCTGCCCGCCTGCAGAGTGCGGCCAGGTAAAGTGCCACACCAGGCCTCTCAAAACTGCTTAGCTGAATACGATTTCGCATTGTTTTATGACGCTGTGTGCGCTCGTCTCGAAGCGAAACTCTATGATAAGATATGCTGTTAAACCTTTGTATAAAAGCGAATCGTCAGATATATATAGCTAGCTACTCGCTCTCACTGTGCGCCTTGCAGGTGGAGCGTTTGGCGCCATTTTGCACTGTGTCATTTATTATGTAAGTTATTCCATACAGCTGCGGGCGATCCTCAAGGTCGTCACCCTGCGAAGCTAACTGGTTACCCTGGCGTACACGCTGTGCACCCGCCTGCACTTAGAGTGCGATGACCAGGTGCGCAGCAGTGCCTACGCAGGCCTAAAGCACTCTCAAAACTGCTTAGCTGAATACGATTTCGCATTGTTTTATGACGCTGTGTGCGCTCGTCTCGAAGCGAAACTCTATGATAAGATATGCTGTTAAACCGTTGTATAAAGCGAATCGTCAGATATATATAGCTAGCTACTCGCTCTCACTGTGCGCCTTGCAGGTGGTGCGTTTTTGGCGCAATTTTCGCACTGTGTCATTTTAGTATGAAAGTTATTCCATACAGCTGCGGGCGATCCTCAAGGTCGTCAGCCTGCGAAGCTTACTGGTAACCCTAGCGTACACGCAGTGCACCCGCCTGCCATAAGAGTGCGATGACCAGGTGCGCAGCACAGCCTACGCAGGCCTGAAGCACTCTCAAAACTGTCTAGCTGCATACGATTTCGCATTGTTACATGGCGCTGTGTGCGCTCGTCTCGAAGCGAAACTCTATGATGTGATCTGCTGTTTCACCCCTGCGCAAAAGTGAATCTTCAGACATATATAGCTAGCTACTCGCTCTCACTGTGCGCCTTGCAGGTGGTGCGTTTTGGTGCCATTTTCGCACTGTGTCATTTTATTTTGTAAGTTATTCCATACAGCTGCGGGCGATCCTCAAGGTTGTCACCCTGCGAAGCTAACTTATAACCCTGGGGTACACGCAGTGCACCCGCCTGCACTTAGAGTGCGATGACCAGGTGCGCAGCAGTGCCTACGCAGGCCTAAAGCACTCTCAAAACTGCTTAGCTGCATACGATTTCGCATTGTTACATGGCGCTGTGTGCGCTCGTCTCGAAGCGAAACTCTATGATGTGATCTGCTGTTTCACCCCTGCGCAAAAGTGAATCTTCAGACATATATAGCTAGCTACTCGCTCTCACTATGCGCCTTGCAGGTGGTGCGTTTTGGTGCCATTTTCGCACTGTGTCATTTTATTTTGTAAGTTATTCCATACAGCTGCGGGCGATCCTCAAGGTTGTCACCCTGCGAAGCTAACTGATAACCCTGTACACGCAGTGCACCCGCCTGCACTGGGAGTGCGATGACCAGGTGCGCAGCAGTGCCTTCGCAGGCCTAAAGCACTCTCAAAACTGCTTAGCTGCATAAGATTTCGCATTGTTTTATGACGCTGTGTGCGCTTGTCTCGAAGCGAAACTCTATGATAAGATATGCTGTTAGACCTTTGTATAAAAGCGAATCGTCAGACATATATAGCTAGCTACTCGCTCTCACTGTGCGCCTTGCAGGTGGTGCGTTTTGGCGCCATTTTTGCACTGTGTCATTTTTAGTATGTAAGTTATTCCATACAGCTGCGGGCGATCCTCAAGGTCGTCACCCTGCGAAGCTAACTGGTTACCCTGGCGTACACGCTGTGCACCCGCCTGCACTTAGAGTGCGATGACCAGGTGCAGCAGTGCCTACGCAGGCCTAAAGCACTCTCAAAACTGCTTAGCTGAATACGATTTCGCATTGTTTTATGACGCTGTGTGCGCTCGTCTCGAAGCGAAACTCTATGATAAGATATGCTGTAAGACCTTTGTATATAAGCGAATCGTCAGATATATATAGCTAGCTACTCGCTCTCACTGTGCGCCTTGCAGGTGGTGCGTTTTGGCGCCATTTTTGCACTGTGTCATTTTAGTATGTAAGTTATTCCATACAGCTGCGGGCGATCCTCAAGGTCGTCACCCTGCGAAGCTAACTGGTTACCCTGGCGTACACGCTGTGCACCCGCCTGCACTTAGAGTGCGATGACTAGGTGCGCAGCAGTGCCTACGCAGGCCTAAAGCACTCTCAAAACTGCTTAGCTGAATACGATTTCGCATTGTTACATGACGCTGTGTGCGCTCGTCTCGAAGCGAAACTCTATGATAAGATGTGCTGTTAGACCTTTGTATAAAAGCAAATCGTCAGACATATATAGCAAGCTACTTGCTCTCACTGTGCGCCTTGCAGGTGGTGCGTTTTGGTGCCATTTTCGCACTGTGTCATTTTAGTATGTAAGTTATTCCATACAGCTGCGGGCGATCCTCAAGGTTGTCACCCTGCGAAGCTAACTTTAACCCTGGCGTACACGCAGTGCACCCGCCTGCACTAAGAGTGCGATGACCAGGTGCGCAGCAGTGCCTACGCAGGCCTAAAGCACTCTCAAAACTGCTTAGCTGAATACGATTTCGCATTGTTTTATGACGCTGTGTGCGCTCGTCTCGAAGCGAAACTCTATGATAAGATATGCTGTTAAACCTTTGTATAAAAGCGAATCGTCAGATATATATAGCTAGCTACTCGCTCTCACTGTGCGCCTTGCAGGTGGAGCGTTTTGGCGCCATTTTTGCACTGTGTCATTTTAGTATGTAAGTTATTCCATACAGCTGCGGGCGATCCTCAAGGTCGTCACCCTGCGAAGCTAACTGGTTACCCTGGCGTACACGCTGTGCACCCGCCTGCACTTAGAGTGCGATGACCAGGTGCGCAGCAGTGCCTACGCAGGCCTAAAGCACTCTCAAAACTGCTTAGCTGAATACGATTTCGCATTGTTTTATGACGCTGTGTGCGCTCGTCTCGAAGCGAAACTCTATGATAAGATATGCTGTTAAACCGTTGTATAAAAGCGAATCGTCAGATATATATAGCTAGCTACTCGCTCTCACTGTGCGCCTTGCAGGTGGTGCGTTTTGGCGCAATTTTCGCACTGTGTCATTTTAGTATGAAAGTTATTCCATACAGCTGCGGGCGATCCTCAAGGTCGTCAGCCTGCGAAGCTTACTGGTAACCCTAGCGTACACGCAGTGCACCCGCCTGCCATAAGAGTACGATGACCAGGTGCGCAGCACAGCCTACGCAGGCCTGAAGCACTCTCAAAACTGTCTAGCTGCATACGATTTCGCATTGTTACATGGCGCTGTGTGCGCTCGTCTCGAAGCGAAACTCTATGATGTGATCTGCTGTTTCACCCCTGCGCAAAAGTGAATCTTCAGACATATATAGCTAGCTACTCGCTCTCACTGTGCGCCTTGCAGGTGGTGCGTTTTGGTGCCATTTTCGCACTGTGTCATTTTATTTTTGTAAGTTATTCCATACAGCTGCGGGCGATCCTCAAGGTTGTCACCCTGCGAAGCTAACTTATAACCCTGGGGTACACGCAGTGCACCCGCCTGCACTTAGAGTGCGATGACCAGGTGCGCAGCAGTGCCTACGCAGGCCTAAAGCACTCTCAAAACTGCTTAGCTGCATACGATTTCGCATTGTTTTATGACGCTGTG
The DNA here is from genome assembly GCA_022494535.1 of Himalopsyche phryganea. Taxonomy (NCBI): domain Eukaryota; kingdom Metazoa; phylum Arthropoda; class Insecta; order Trichoptera; family Rhyacophilidae; genus Himalopsyche; species Himalopsyche phryganea. The sequence continues at coordinate 8,041 of JAGVSL010000324.1, forward strand.
TGCGCTCGTCTCGAAGCGAAACTCTTTGATAAGATATGCTGTTAGACCTTTGTAGAAAAGCGAATCGTCAGACATATATAGCTAGCTACTCGCTCTCACTGTGCGCCTTACAGGTGGTGCGTTTTGGCGCCATTTTTGCACTGTGTCATTTTAGTATGTAAGTTATTCCATACAGCTGCGGGCGATCCTCAAGGTCGTCACCCTGCGAAGCTTACTGGTAACCCTGGCGTACACGCAGTGCACCCGCCTGCACTAAGAGCGCGATGACCAGGTGCGCAGCAATGCCTACGCAGGCCTGAAGCACTGTCAAAACTGCTTAGCTGCATACGATTTCGCATTGTTACATCGCGCTGTGTGCGTTCGTCTCGAAGCGAATCTTTATGATATGATCTGCTGTTTCACCCCTGCGCAAAAGTGAATCTTCAGACATATATAGCTAGCTACTCGCTCTCACTTTGCGCCTTGCAGGTGGTGCGTTTTGGTGCCATTTTCGCACTGTGTCATTTTAGTATGTAAGTTATTCCATACAGCTGCGGGCGATCCTCAAGGTTGTCACCCTGCGAAGCTAACTGATAACCCTGGCGTACACGCTGTGCACCCGCCTGCCATAGAGTGCGATGACCAGGTGCGCAGCACAGCCTACGCAGGCCTGAAGCACTCTCAAAACTGTCTAGCTGCATACGATTTCGCATTGTTACATGGCGCTGTGTGCGCTCGTCTCGAAGCGAAACTCTATGATGTGATCTGCTGTTTCACCCCTGCGAAAAAGTGAATCTTCAGACATATATAGCTTGCTACTCGCACTCACTGTGCGCCTTGCAGGTGGTGCGTTTTGGTGCCATTTTCGCACTGTGTCATTTTATTTTGTAAGTTATTCCATACAGCTGCGGGCGATCCTCAAGGTTGTCACCCTGCGAATCTAACTTATAACCCTGGCGTACACGCAGTGCACCCGCCTGCACTTAGAGTGCGATGACCAGGTGCGCAGCAGTGCCTACGCAGGCCTAAAGCACTCTCAAAACTGCTTAGCTGAATACGATTTCGCATTGTTTTATGACGCTGTGTGCGCTCGTCTCGAAGCGAAACCCTATGATAAGATATGCTGTTAAACCTTTGTATCAAAGCGAATCGTCAGATATATATAGCTAGCTACTCGCGCTCACTGTGCGCCTTGCAGGTGGTGCGTTTTGGCGCAATTTTCGAACTGTGTCATTTTAGTATGTAAGTTATTCCATACAGCTGCGGGCGATCCTCAAGGTCGCCACCCTGCGAAGCTTACTGGTAACCCTGGCGTACACGCAGTGCACCCGCCTGCACTTAGAGTGCGATGACCAGGTGCGCAGCAGTGCCTACGCAGGCCTAAAGCACTCTCAAAACTGCATAGCTGCATACGATTTCGCATTGTTACATGACGCTGTGTGCGCTCGTCTCGAAGCGAAACTCTATGATAAGATATGCTGTAAGACCTTTGTATATAAGCGAATCGTAAGACATATAAAGCTAGCTACTCGCTCTCACTGTGCGCCTTGCAGGTGGTGCGTTTTGGCGCCATTTTTGCACTGTGTCATTTTAGTATGTAAGTTATTCCATATAGCTGCAGGCGATCCTCAAGGTCGTCACCCTGCGAAGCTAATTTGTTACCCTGGCGTAGACGCAGTGCACCCGCCTGCACTTAGAGTGCGATGACCAGGTGCGCAGCAGTGCCTACGCAGGCCTAAAGCACTCTAAAAACTGCTTAGCTGAATACGATATCGCATTGTTTTATGACGCTGTGTGCGCTCGTCTCGAAGCGAAACTCTTTGATAAGATATGCTGTTAGACCTTTGTATAAAAGCGAATCGTCAGACATATATAGCTAGCTACTCGCTCTCACTGTGCGCCTTGCAGGTGGTGCGTTTTGGCGCCATTTTTGCACTGTGTCATTTTAGTATGTAAGTTATTCCATACAGCTGCGGGCGATCCTCAAGGTCGTCACCCTGCGAAGCTAACTGATAACCCTGGCGTACACGCAGTGCACCCGCCTGCACTTAGAGTGCGATGACCAGGGTGCGCAGCAGTGCCTACGCAGGCCTAAAGCACTCTCAAAACTGCTTAGCTGCATACGATTTCGCATTGTTTTACATGACGCTGTGTGCGCTCGTCTCGAAGCGAAACTCTTTGATAAGATATGCTGTTAGACCTTTGTATAAAAGCGAATCGTCAGACATATATAGCTAGCTACTCGCTCTCACTGTGCGCCTTGCAGGTGGTGCGTTTTGGCGCCATTTTTGCACTGTGTCATTTTAGTATGTAAGTTATTCCATACAGCTGCGGGCGATCCTCAAGGTCGTCACCCTGCGAAGCTAACTGGTAACCCTGGCGTACACGCAGTGCACCCGCCTGCACTTAAGAGTGCGATGACCAGGTGCGCAGCAGTGCCTACGCAGGCCTAAAGCACTGTCAAAACTGCTTAGCTGCATACGATTTCGCATTGTTTTATGACGCTGTGTGCGCTCGTCTCGAAGCGAAACTCTATGATAAGATATGCTGTTAGACCTTTGTATAAAAGCGAATCTTCAGACATATATAGCTAGCTACTCGCTCTCACTGTGCGCCTTGCAGGTGGTGCGTTTTGGTGCCATTTTCGCACTGTGTCATTTTAGTATGTAAGTTATTCCATACAGCTGCGGGCGATCCTCAAGGTTGTCACCCTGCGAAGCTAACTGGTAACCCTGGCGTTCACGCAGTGCACCCGCCTGCGCTTTAAGAGTGCGATGACCAGGTGCGCAGCAGTGCCTACGCAGGCCTAAAGCACTCTCAAAACTGCTTAGCTGCATACGATTTCGCATTGTTACATGACGCTGTGTGCGCTCGTCTCGAAGCGAAACTCTATGATAAGATATGCTGTTAGACCTTTGTATAAAAGCGAATCGTCAGACATATATAGCTAGCTACTCGCTCTCACTGTGCGCCTTGCAGGTGGTGCGTTTTGGCGCCATTTTCGCACTGTGTCATTTTAGTATGTAAGTTATTCCATACAGCTGCGGGCGATCCTCAAGGTCGTCACCCTGCGAAGCTAACTGGTAACCCTGGGGTACACGCAGTGCACCCGCCTGCTTTAAGAGTGCGATGACCAGGTGCGCAGCAGTGCCTACGCAGGCCTAAAGCACTCTCAAAACTGCTTAGCTGCATACGATTTCGCATTGTTACATGACGCTGTGTGCGCTCGTCTCGAAGCGAAACTCTATGATAAGATATGCTGTTAGACCTTTGTATAAAAGCGAATCGTCAGATATATATAGCTAGCTACTCGCTCTCACTGTGCGCCTTGCAGGTGGTGCGTTTTGGTGCCATTTTCGCACTGTGTCATTTTAGTATGTAAGTTATTGCATACAGCTGCGGGCGATCCTCAAGGTCGATACCCTGCGAAGCTAACTGATAACCCTGGCGTACACGCAGTGCACCCGCCTGCACTAAGAGTGCGATGACCAGGTGCGCAGCAGTGCCTACGCAGGCCTAAAGCACTCTCAAAACTGCTTAGCTGCATACGATTTCGCATTGTTTTATGACGCTGTGTGCGCTCGTCTCGAAGCGAAACTCTATGATAAGAATTCCATACAGCTGCGGGCCATCCTCAAGGTCGTCACCCTGCGAAGCTAACTGGTAACCCTGGCGTACACGCAGTGCACCCGCCTGCTTTAAGAGTGCGATGACCAGGTGCGCAGCAGTGCCTACGCAGGCCTAAAGCACTCTCAAAACTGCTTAGCTGCATACGATTTCGCATTGTTACATGACGCTGTGTGCGCTCGTCTCGAAGCGAAACTCTATGATAAGATATGCTGTTAGACCTTTGTATAAAAGCGAATCGTCAGACATATATAGCTAGCTACTCGCTCTCACTGTGCGCCTTACAGATGGTGCGTTTTGGCGCAATTTTCGCACTGTGTCATTTTAGTATGTAAGTTATTCCATACAGCTGCGGGCGATCCTCAAGGTCGTCACCCTGCGAAGCTAACTGGTAACCCTGGCGTACACGCAGTGCACCCGCCTGCACTAAGAGCGCGATGACCAGGTGCGCAGCGAATTGCCTACGCGAGGCCTAAAGCACTGTCAAAACTGCTTAGCTGCATACGATTTCGCATTGTTACACGCGACTGTGTGCGCTCGTCTCGAAGCGAATCTCTATGATGTGATCTGCTGTTTCACCCCTGCGCAAAAGTGAATCTTCAGACATATATAGCTAGCTACTCGCTCTCACTGTGGGCCTTGCAGGTGGTGCGTTTTGGTGCCATTTTCGCACTGTGTCATTTTAGTATGTAAGTTATTCCATACAGCTGCGGGCGATCCTCAAGGTTGTCACCCTGCGAAGCTAACTGATAACCCTGGCGTACACGCAGTGCACCCGCCTGCACTTAGAGTGCGATGACCAGGTGCGCAGCACTACCTACCCGCAGGCCTAAAGCACTCTCAAACTGCTTAGCTGCATACGATTTCGCATTGTTTTATGACGCTGTGTGCGCTCGTCTCGAAGCGAAACTCTATGATAAGATATGCTGTTAGACCTTTGTATAAAAGCGAATCGTCAGACATATATAGCTAGCTACTCGCTCTCACTGTGCGCCTTGCAGGTGGTGCGTTTTGGCGCAATTTTCGCACTGTGTCATTTTAGTATGTAAGTTATTCCATACAGCTGCGGGCGATCCTCAAGGTCGTCACCCTGCGAAGCTAACTATTAACCCTGGCGTTCACGCAGTGCACCCGCCTGCACTTAGAGTGCGATGACCAGGTGCGCAGCAGTGCCTACGCAGGCCTAAAGCACTCTCAAAACTGCTTAGCTGCATACGATTTCGCATTGTTTTATGACGCTGTGTGCGCTCGTCTCGAAGCGAAACTCTATGATAAGATATGCTGTTAGACCTTTGTATTAAAGCGAATCGTCAGACATATATAGCTAGCTACTCGCTCTCACTGTGCGCTTTGCAGGTGGTGCGTTTTGGCGCCATTTTTGCACTGTGTCATTTTAGTATGAAAGTTATTCCATACAGCTGCGGGCGATCCTCAAGGTCGTCACCCTGCGAAGCTAACTGGTTACCCTGGCGTACACGCAGTGCACCCGCCTGCACTTAGAGTGCGATGACCAGGTGCGCAGCAGTGCCTACGCAGGCCTAAAGCACTCTAAAAACTGCTGAGCTGGATACGATTTCGCATTGTTTTATGACGCTGTGTGCGCTCGTCTCGAAGCGAAACTCTATGATAAGATATGCTGTAAGACCTTTGTATAAAAGCGAATCCTCAGACATGTGCGATGACCAGGTGCGCAGCAGTGCCTACGCAGGCCTAAAGCACTCTCAAAACTGCTTAGCTGCATACGATTTCGCATTGTTACATGACGCTGTGTGCGCTCGTCTCGAAGCGAAACTCTATGATAAGATATGCTGTTAGACCTTTGTATAAAAGCGAATCGTCAGACATATATAGCTAGCTACTCGCTCTCACTGTGCGCCTTGCAGGTGGTGCGTTTTGGCGCCATTTTTGCACTGTGTCATTTTAGTATGTAAGTTATTCCATACAGCTGCGGGCGATCCTCAAGGTCGTCACCCTGCGAAGCTAACTGGTAACCCTGGCGTACACGCAGTGCACCCGCCTGCACTTAAGAGTGCGATGACCAGGTGCGCAGCAGTGCCTACGCAGGCCTAAAGCACTCTCAAAACTGCTTAGCTGCATACGATTTCGCATTGTTTTATGACGCTGTGTGCGCTCGTCTCGAAGCGAAACTCTATGATAAGATATGCTGTTAAACCTTGTATAAAAGCGAATCGTCAACATATATAGCTAGCTACTCGCTCTCACTGTGCGCCTTGCAGGTGGTGCGTTTTGGCGCCATTTTTGCACTGTGTCATTTTAGTATGTAAGTTATTCCATACAGCTGCGGGCGATCCTCAAGGTCGTCACCCTGCGAAGCTAACTGGTAACCCTGGCGTACACGCAGTGCACCCGCCTGCACTTAAGTGCGATGACCAGGTGCGCAGCAATGCCTACGCAGGCCTAAAGCACTCTCAAAACTGCTTAGCTGCATACGATTTCGCATTGTTACATGACGCTGTGTGCGCTCGTCTCGAAGCGAAACTCTATGATAAGATATGCTGTTAGACCTTTGTATAAAAGTGAATCGTCAGACATATATAGCTAGCTACTCGCTCTCACTGTGCGCCTTGCAGGTGGTGCGTTTTGGCGCCATTTTTGCACTGTGTCATTTTAGTATGTAAGTTATTCCATACAGCTGCGGGCGATCCTCAAGGTCGTCACCCTGCGAAGCTAACTATTAACCCTGGCGTTCACGCAGTGCACCCGCCTGCACTTAGAGTGCGATGACCAGGTGCGCAGCAGTGCCTACGCAGGCCTAAAGCACTCTCAAAACTGCTTAGCTGCATACGATTTCGCATTGTTTTATGACGCTGTGTGCGCTCGTCTCGAAGCGAAACTCTATGATAAGATATGCTGTTAGACCTTTGCGCAAAAGCGAATCGTCAGACATATATAGCTAGCTACTCGCTCTCACTGTGCGCCTTACAGGTGGTGCGTTTTGGCGCCATTTTTGCACTGTGTCATTTTAGTATGTAAGTTATTCCATACAGCTGCGGGCGATCCTCAAGGTCGTCACCCTGCGAAGCTAACTGGTAACCCTGGCGTACACGCAGTGCACCCGCCTGCACTTAGAGTGCGATGACCAGGTGCGCAGCAGTGCCTACGCAGGCCTAAAGCACTCTCAAAACTGCTTAGTTGCATACGATTTCGCATTGTTTTATGACGCTGTGTGCGCTCGTCTCGAAGCGAAACTCTATGATAAGATATGCTGTTAGACCTTGTATAAAAGCGAATCGTCAGACATATATAGCTACTCGCTCTCACTGTGCGCCTTGCAGGTGGTGCGTTTTGGCGCCATTTTTGCACTGTGTCATTTTAGTATGTAAGTTATTCCATACAGCTGCGGGCGATCCTCAAGGTCGTCACCCTGCGAAGCTAACTTATAACCCTGGCGTACACGCAGTGCACCCGCCTGCACTTAGAGTGCGATGACCAGGTGCGCAGCAGTGCCTACGCAGGCCTAAAGCACTCTCAAAACTGCTTAGTTGCATACGATTTCGCATTGTTTTATGACGCTGTGTGCGCTCGTCTCGAAGCGAAACTCTATGATAAGATATGCTGTTAAACCTTGTATAAAAGCGAATCGTCAGACATATATAGCTAGCTACTGCTCTCACTGTGCGTCTTGCAAGTGGTGCGTTTTGGCGCCATTTTTGCACTGTGTCATTTTAGTATGTGTTATTCCATACAGCTGCGGGCGATCCTCAAGGTCGTCACCCTGCGAAGCTTACTGGTAACCCTAGCGTACACGCAGTGCACCTGCCTGTCATAAGAGTGCGATGACCAGGTGCGCAGCACAGCCTACGCAGGCCTAAAAGCACTCTCAAAACTGTCTAGCTGCATACGATTTCGCATTGTTTTATGGCGCTGTGTGCGCTCGTCTCGAAGCGAAACCTATGATGTGATCTGCTGTTTCACCCCTGCGCAAAAGTGAATCTCAGACATATATAGCTAGCTACTGCTCTCACTGTGCGCCTTGCAGGTGGTGCGTTTTAGTGCCATTTTCGCACTGTGTCATTTTAGTATGTAAGTTATTCCATACAGCTGCGGGCGATCCTCAAGGTTGTCACCCTGCGAAGCTAACTGATACACCCTGGCGTTCACGCAGTGCACCTGCCTTCTCACTCGAGAGAGTGATGACCAGGTGCGCAGCAGTGCCTACGCAGGCCCAGCGTCCCCGTAACCGTTAAGCTGCATACGATTTCGCATTGTTTTATGACGCTGTGTGCGCTCGTCTCGAAACGAAACTCTATGATAAGATGGCTCTGTTAGACCTTGTTTAAAAGCGAATCGTCAGACATATATAGCTAGCTACTCTGGCTCACTGTGCGCCTTGCAGGTGGTGCGTTTTGGCGCCATTTTTAAATCCGTGTCATTTTAGTATGTGCTATTCCATACAGCTGCGGGCGATCCTCATGTCGTCACCCCTGCGTGAAGTTAACTGGTTACCCTGGCGTACACGCAGTGCACCCGCCTGCATTTAGAGTGCGATGACCAGGGCGCAGCAGTGCCTACGCAGGCCTAAAGCACTCTAAAACTGGCTGAGCTGATACGATTTCGCATTGTTTTATGACGCTGTGTGCGCTCGTCTCGAAGCGAAACTCTATGATAAGATATGCTGTAAGACCTTTTGTATAAAAGCGAATCCTCAGACATATAAAGCAGAAAGCTACTCGCTCTCTCACTGTGCGCCTTGCAGGTGGTGCGTTTTGCGTCATTTTTGCACTGTGTCATTTTAGTATGTAAGTTATTCCAAATTTATGGGTGACCAGGTGGGAGCAGTGCCTTTTAGCCTAAGACCTCAAACTGCTTAGTTTATGATTTCGCATTGTTTATGCGCGGGCGCTCGTCTCAAGCGAATCTTTTATGGGTTGGTGACCCCTGGAAAAAAGGGAAACTTTAGAATATATGCTAGCTACTCGCTCTACTTTGCGCCTTGCAGGTGGTGCGTTTTTGGCCGGCAATTTTTTTTCGGGGGACCCCGGTTTTCATTTAAATAATGTAAGGGTTAAAAATTCCCCAAAAACCCGGTGGGGGGCCCGGGGGGGGGGGGGGGGGGGGGGGGGGGGGGGGGGGGGGGGAAAAAAAAAAAAAAAAAAAAAAAAAAAAAAAAAAAAAACCTCAAGGTCGTCACCCTGGGCCAGGGAAAACTTTTTAACCCCCCGGGGTAAAACCCCCTTTTGCGTAACGCAGTTTTTCCCGCCCTGGGCCAAAAATTTTTAAGAAAAAAATGCGAAAATTTGACCCCAAAGGGGGGGGTTTTTCCGGCAAAAGGCCCAAAAGGGGGGGGCCCCCCCCTACCCG
>JAGVSL010000325.1:0-23017 GCA_022494535.1 Himalopsyche phryganea
CATCTGTAAGGCGCACAGTGAGAGCGAGTAGCTAGCTATATATGTCTGACGATTCGCTTTATACAAAGGTCTAACAGCATATCTTATCATAGAGTTTCGCTTCGAGACGAGCGCACACAGCGTCATGTAACAATGCGAAATCGTATGCAGCTAAGCAGTTTGAGAGTGCTTTAGGCCTGCGTAGGCACTGCTGCGCACCTGGTCATCGCACTCTTAAAGCAGGCGGGGCACTGCGTGTACGCCAGGGTTACCAGTTAGCTTCGCAGGGTGACGACCTTGAGGATCGCCCGCAGCTGTATGGAATTACTTACATACTAAAATGACACAGTGCGAAAATTGCGCCAAAACGCACCACCTGCAAGGCGCACAGTGAGAGCGAGTAGCAAGCTATATATATCTGACGATTCGCTTTTATACAAAGGTCTAACAGCATATCTTATCATAGAGTTTCGCTTCGAGACGAGCGCACACAGCGTCATAAAACAATGCGAAATCGTATGCAGCTAAGCAGTTTTGAGAGTGCTTTAGGCCTGCGTAGGCACTGCTGCGCACCTGGTCATCGCACTCTTAGTGCAGGCGGGCACTGCGTGTACGCCAGGGTTATCAGTTAGCTTCGCAGGGTGACAACCTTGAGGATCGCCCGCAGCTGTATGCAATAACTTACATACTAAAATGACACAGTGCGAAAATGGCACCAAAACGCAACACCTGCAAGGCGCACAGTGAGAGCGAGTAGCTAGCTATATATGTCTGACGATTCGCTTTTATACAAAGGTCTAACAGCATATCTTATCATAGAGTTTCGCTTCGAGACGAGCGCACACAGCGTCATGTAACAATGCGAAATCGTATGCAGCTAAGCAGTTTTGAGAGTGCTTTAGGCCTGCGTAGGCACTGCTGCGCACCTGGTCATCGCACTCTTAAAGCAGGCGGGTGCACTGCGTGTACGCCAGGGTTACCAGTAAGCTTCGCAGGGTGACGACCTTGAGGATCGCCCGCAGCTGTATGGAATAACTTACATACTAAAATGACACAGTGCGAAAATTGCGCCAAAACGCACCACCTGCAAGGCGCACAGTGAGAGCGAGTAGCTATATATATATCTGACGATTCGCTTTTATACAAAGGTCTAACAGCATATCTTATCATAGAGTTTCGCTTCGAGACGAGCGCACACAGCGTCATAAAACAATGCGATATCGTATTCAGCTAGCAGTTTTGAGAGTGCTTAGGCCTGCGTGCAGGCACTGCTGCGCACCTGGTCATCGCACTCTTAAAGCAGGCGGGTGCACTGCGTGTACGCCAGGGTAACCAGTTAGCTTCGCAGGGTGACGACCTTGAGGATCGCCCGCAGCTGTATGGAATAACTTGACATACTAAAAATGACACAGTGCAAAAATGGCGCCAAAACGCACCACCTGCAAGGCACACAGTGAGAGCGAGTAGCAAGCTATATATGTCTGACGATTCGCTTTTTATACAAAGGTCTAACAGCATATCTTATCATAGAGTTTCGCTTCGAGACGAGCGCACACAGCGTCATAAAACAATGCGAAATCGTATGCAGCTACAGTTTGAGTGTGCTTTAGGCCTGCGTAGGCACTGCTGCGCACCTGGTCATCGCACTTTAGTGCAGGCGGGTGCACTGCGTGTACGCCAGGGTTATCAGTTAGCTTCGCAGGGTGACAACCTTGAGGATCGCCCGCAGCTGTATGGAATAACTTACATACTAAAATGACACAGTGCGAAAATGGCACCAAAACGCACCACCTGCCAAGGGCACAGTGAGGAGTGCTAGCTTTATATATCTTACGATTCGCTTATATACAAGGTCTTACAGCATATCTTATCATAGAGTTTCGCTTCGAGACGAGCGCACACAGCGTCATAAAACAATGCGAAATCGTATTCAATGAACAGTTTGAGAGTGCTTTAGGCCTGCGAGGCACTGCTGCGCACCTGGTCATCGCACTCTAAGTGCAGGCGGGTGCACAGCGTGTCGCCAGGGTAACCAGTTAGTTCGCAGGGTGACGACCTTAGGATCCCCCAGCTGATGGAATAACACATACTAAAAAAGACACAGGGAAAAATGGCGCCAAAACGCACCACCCGAAGGCGAAATGGGGCAGTAGCTAGCATATATGTCTGACGATTCGCTTTTATACAAAGGTCTAAAGCATATCTTATCATAGAGTTTCCTTTGAGACGAGCGCCCCGCGTCATAAAACAATGCGAAATCGTATTCAGCTAAGCAGTTTTTAGAGTGCTTTTGGCCGGAGGCACTGCTGCGCACCTGGTCATCCCCTCTAAGGCAGGGGGGCACAGCGTGTACGCCAGGGTAACCAGTTAGCTTCGCAGGGGGACGACCTTGAGGATCGCCCGCAGCGTTGGAATAACAATACTAAAATGACAAGTGCAAAAAAGGCGCCAAAACGCACCACCTGCAAGGCACACAGTGAGAGCGGAGTAGCTAGCTATATATGTCTGACGATTCGCTTTTATACAAAGGTCTAACAGCATATCTTATCATAGAGTTTCGCTTCGAGACGAGCGCACACAGCGTCATAAAACAATGCGAAATCGTATGCAGCTAAGCAGTTTTGGAGTGCTTTAGGCCTGCGTAGGCACTGCTGCGCACCTGGTCATGCGCACTCTCTTAGTGCGGGCAGTTTTTCGTGTACGCCAGGTTATCAGTTAGCTTCGCAGGGTGACAACCTTGAGAAGTCGCCTGCAGCTGGATGGAATAACTTACATACTAAAATGACACAGTGCGAAAATGGCACCAAAACGCACCACCTGCAAGGCGCACAGTGAGAGCGAGTAGTAGCTATATATGTCTGAAAATTCACTTTTGCGCAGGGCTGGAAACAGCAGATCACATCATAGAGATTCAGCTTCGAGACGAGCGCACACAGCGCGATGTAACAATGCGAAATCATGCCAGCTAACAGTTTTGAGAGTGCTTTAGGCCTGCGTAGGCATTGCTGCGCACCTGGTCATCGCGCTCTTAGTGCAGGCGGGTGCACTGCGTGAACGCCAGGGTTACCAGTTAGCTTCGCAGGGTGACGACCTTGAGGATCGCCCGCAGCTGTATGGAATAACTTACAAACTAAAATGACACAGTGCGAAAATGGCGCCAAAACGCACCACCTGCAAGGCGCACAGTGAGCGAGTAGCTAGCTTTATATGTCTTTACGATTCGCTTATACAAAGGTCTAACAGCGTATCTTATCATAGAGTTTCGCTTCGAGACGAGCGCACACAGCGTCATAAAACAATGCGAAATCGTATTCAGCTAAGCAGTTTTGAGAGTGCTCCCCAGGCCTGCGTAGAGCACTGCTTTGCGCACCTGGTCATCACCTCTAAGTGCAGGCGGGTTATCTGCGTGTACGCCAGGGTAACCAGTAAGCTTCGCAGGGGTGACGACGGATCGCCCGCAGCTGTATGGAATAACTTACATACAAAATGACACAGTGCGAAAATTGGCGCCAAAACGCACCACCTGTGAGGCGCACAGTGAGCGAGTAGCTGTATCTGAGACGATTCGCTTTTATACAAAGGTGAGAACGGCGATATCTTATCATAGAGTTTCGCTTCGAGACGAGCGCACACAGCGTCATAAAACAATGCGAAATCGTATGCAGCTTTACAGTTTTGAGAGTGCTTTAGGCCTGCGTAGGCACTGCTGCACTGTCATCGCACTCTTAGTGCAGGCAGGTGCTGGCGATGGCGCCAGGGTAACCAGTTAGCCTTCGCAGGGTGACGACCTTGAGGATCGCCCGCAGCTGTATGGAATAACTTACATACTAAAATGACACAGTGCAAAAATGGCACAAAACGCACCACCTGCAAGGCGCACAGTGAGCAGTAGCTAGCTATATATGTCTGACGATTCGCTTTTATACAAAGGTCTAACAGCATATCTTATCATAGAGTTTCGCTTCGAGACGAGGCGCACACAGCGTCATAAAACAATGCGAAATCGTATGCAGCTAAGCAGTTTTGAGAGTGCTTTAGGCCTGCAGAGGCACTGCTGCGCACCTGGTCATCGCACTCTAAGTGCAGGCGGGTGCACTGCGTGTACGCCAGGGTTACCAGTTAGCTTCGCAGGGTGACGACCTTGAGGATCGCCCGCAGCTGTATGGAATAACTTACATACTAAAATGACACAGTGCGAAAATGGCACCAAAACGCACCACCTGCAAAGGCGCACAGTGAGAGCGCAGTAGCTAACTATATATATGTCTGAAGATTCACTTTTGCGCAGGGTGAAACAGCATATCTTATCATAGAGTTTCGCTTCGAGACGAGCGCACACAGCGTCATAAAACAATGCGAAATCGTATGCAGCTAGACAGTTTTGAGGTGCTTCAGGCCTGCGTAGGCACTGCTGCGCACCTGGTCATCGCACTCTAAGTGCAGGCGGGTGCACTGCGTGTACGCCAGGGTTACCAGTTAGCTTCGCAGGGTGACGACCTTGAGGATCGCCCGCAGCTGTATGGAATAACTTACATACTAAAATGACACAGTGCAAAAAATGCGCCAAAACCGCACCTGGTCATCGCACTCTAAGTGCAGGCAGGGTGCACTGCGTGTACGCCAGGGTTACCAGTTAGCTTCGCAGGGTGACGACCTTGAGGATCGCCCGCAGCTGTATGGAATAACTTACATACTAAAAATGACACAGTGCAAAAATGGCGCCAAAACGCACCACCTGCAAGGCGCACAGTGAAACGAGTAGCTAGCTATATATGTCTGACGATTCGCTTTTATACAAAGGTCTAACAGCATATCTTATCATAGAGTTTCGCTTCGAGACGAGCGCACACAGCGTCATAAAACAATGCGAAATCGTATGCAGCTAAGCAGTTTTGAGAGTGCTTTAGGCCTGCGTAGGCACTGCTGCGCACCTGGTCATCGCACTCTAAGTGCAGGCGGGTGCACTGCGTGTACGCCAGGGTTACCAGTTAGCTTCGCAGGGTGACGACCTTGAGGATCGCCCGCAGCTGTATGGAATAACTTTCATACCTAAAAAATGACACAGTGCGAAAATGGCGCCAAAACGCACCACCCTGCAAAGCGCACAGTGAGAGCGAGTAGCTAGCTATATATGTCTGACGATTCGCTTTAATACAAAGGTCTAACAGCATATCTTATCATAAAGAGTTTCGCTTCGAGACGAGCGCACACAGCGTCATGTAACAATGCGAAATCGTATGCAGCTAAGCAGTTTTGAGAGTGCTTTAGGCCTGCGTAGGCACTGCTGCGCACCTGGTCATCGCACTCTAAGTGCAGGCGGGTGCACTGCGTGTACGCCAGGGTTACCAGTTAGCTTCGCAGGGTGACGACCTTGAGGATCGCCCGCAGCTGTATGGAATAACTTACATACTAAAATGACACAGTGCAAAAATGGCGCCAAAACGCACCACCTGCAAGGCGCACAGTGAGAGCGAGTAGCTAGCTATATATATCTGACGATTCGCTTTTATACAAAGGTCTAACAGCATATCTTATCATAGAGTTTCGCTTCGAGACGAGCGCACACAGCGTCATGTAAAACAATGCGAAATCGTATGCAGCTAAGCAGTTTTGAGAGTGCTTTAGGCCTGCGTAGGCACTGCTGCGCACCTGGTCATCGCACTCTAAGTGCAGGCGGGTGCACTGCGTGTACGCCAGGGGTTATCAGTTAGCTTCGCAGGGTGACGACCTTGAGGATCGCCCGCAGCTGTATGGAATAACTTACATACTAAAATGACACAGTGCGAAAATGGCGCCAAAACGCACCACCTGCAAGGCCCACAGTGAGAGCGAGTAGCTAGCTATATATGTCTGACGATTCGCTTTTATACAAGGTCTAACAGCATATCTTATCATAGAGTTTCGCTTCGAGACGAGCGCACACAGCGTCATAAAACAATGCGAAATCGTATGCAGCTAAGCAGTTTTGACAGTGCTTTAGGCCTGCGTAGGCACTGCTGCGCACCTGGTCATCGCGCTCTTAGTGCAGGCGGGTGCACTGCGTGTACGCCAGGGTTACCAGTTAGCTTCGCAGGGTGACGACCTTGAGGATCGCCCGCAGCTGTATGGAATAACTTACATACTAAAATGACACAGTGCAAAAATGGCGCCAAAACGCACCATCTGTAAGGCGCACAGTGAGAGCGAGTAGCTAGCTATATATGTCTGACGATTCGCTTTTATACAAAGGTCTAACAGCATATCTTATCATAGAGTTTCGCTTCGAGACGAGCGCACACAGCGTCATGTAACAATGCGAAATCGTATGCAGCTAAGCAGTTTTGAGAGTGCTTTAGGCCTGCGTAGGCACTGCTGCGCACCTGGTCATCGCACTCTTAAAGCAGGCGGGTGCACTGCGTGTACGCCAGGGTTACCAGTTAGCTTCGCAGGGTGACGACCTTGAGGATCGCCCGCAGCTGTATGGAATTACTTACATACTAAAATGACACAGTGCGAAAATTGCGCCAAAACGCACCACCTGCAAGGCGCACAGTGAGCGAGTAGCAAGCTATATATATCTGACGATTCGCTTTTATACAAAGGTCTAACAGCATATCTTATCATAGAGTTTCGCTTCGAGACGAGCGCACACAGCGTCATAAAACAATGCGAAATCGTATGCAGCTAAGCAGTTTTGAGAGTGCTTTAGGCCTGCGTAGGCACTGCTGCGCACCTGGTCATCGCACTCTTAGTGCAGGCGGGTGCACTGCGTGTACGCCAGGGTTATCAGTTAGCTTCGCAGGGTGACAACCTTGAGGATCGCCCGCAGCTGTATGGAATAACTTACATACTAAAATGACACAGTGCGAAAATGGCACCAAAACGCACCACCTGCAAGGCGCACAGTGAGAGCGAGTAGCTAGCTATATATGTCTGACGATTCGCTTTTATACAAAGGTCTAACAGCATATCTTATCATAGAGTTTCGCTTCGAGACGAGCGCACACAGCGTCATAAAACAATGCGAAATCGTATGCAGCTAAGCAGTTTTGAGAGTGCTTTAGGCCTGCGTAGGCACTGCTGCGCACCTGGTCATCACCTCTAAGTGCGAGGCGGGTGCACTGCGTGTACGCCAGGGTTACCAGTTAGCTTCGCAGGGTGACGACCTTGAGGATCGCCCGCAGCTGTATGGAATAACTTACATACTAAAATGACACAGTGCAAAAATGGCGCCAAAACGCACCACCTGCAAGGCGCACAGTGAGCGAGTAGCTAGCTATATATGTCTGACGATTCGCTTTTATACAAGGTCTAACAGCATATCTTATCATAGAGTTTCGCTTCGAGACGAGCGCACACAGCGTCATAAAACAATGCGAAATCGTATGCAGCTAAGCAGTTTTGAGAGTGCTTTAGGCCTGCGTAGGCACTGCTGCGCACCTGGTCATCGCACTCTAACTGCAGGCAGGTGCACTGCGTGTACGCCAGGGTGTATCCAGTTAAGCTTCGCAGGGTGACAACCTTGAGGATCGCCCGCAGCTGTATGGAATAACTTACATACTAAAATGACACAGTGCGAAAATGGCACCAAAACGCACCACCTGCAAGGCGCACAGTGAGAGCGAGTAGCTAGCTATATGTCTGAGGATTCGCTTTTATACAAAGGTCTAACAGCAGATCTTTTATCATAGGAGATTCGCTTCGAGACGAGCGCACACAGCGTCATAAAACAATGCGAAATCGTATGCAGCTAAGCAGTTTTGACAGTGCTTTAGGCCTGCGTAGGCATTGCTGCGCACCTGGTCATCGCACTCTTAGTGCAGGCGGGTGCACTGCGTGTACGCCAGGGTTACCAGTTAGCTTCGCAGGGTGACGACCTTGAGGATCGCCCGCAGCTGTATGGAATAACTTACATACTAAAATGACACAGTGCAAAAATGGCGCCAAAACGCACCACCTGCAAGGCGCACAGTGAGAGCGAGTAGCTAGCTATATATGTCTGACGATTCGCTTTTATACAAAGGTCTAACAGCATATCTTATCATAGAGATTCGCTTCGAGACGAGCGCACACAGCGTCATGTAACAATGCGAAATCGTATGCAGCTAAGCAGTTTTGACAGTGCTTCAGGCCTGCGTAGGCACTGCTGCGCACCTGGTCATCGCACTCTTAGTGCAGGCGGGTGCACTGCGTGTACGCCAGGGTTACCAGTTAGCTTCGCAGGGTGACGACCTTGAAGGATCGCCCGCAGCTGTATGGAATAACTTACATACTAAAGATGACACAGTGCAAAAATTGCGCCAAAACGCACCACCTGCAAGGCGCACAGTGAGAGCGAGTAGCTAGCTATATATGTCTGACGATTCGCTTTTATACAAGGTCTAACAGCATATCTTATCATAGAGTTTCGCTTCGAGACGAGCGCACACAGCGTCATAAAACAATGCGAAATCGTATGCAGCTAAGCAGTTTTGAGAGTGCTTTAGGCCTGCGTAGGCACTGCTGCGCACCTGGTCATCGCACTCTAAGTGCAGGCGGGTGCACTGCGTGTACGCCAGGGTTACCAGTTAGCTTCGCAGGGTGACGACCTTGAGGATCGCCCGCAGCTGTATGGAATAACTTACATACTAAAATGACACAGTGCAAAAATGGCGCCAAAACGCACCACCTGCAAGGCGCACAGTGAGAGCGAGTAGCTAGCTATATATGTCTGACGATTCGCTTTTATACAAAGGTCTTACAGCATATCTTATCATAGAGTTTCGCTTCGAGACGAGCGCACACAGCGTCATAAAACAATGCGAAATCGTATTCAGCTATGCAGTTTTGAGAGTGCTTTAGGCCTGCGTAGGCACTGCTGCGCACCTGGTCATCGCACTCTAAGTGCAGGCGGGTGCACTGCGTGTACGCCAGGGTTACCAGTTAGCTTCGCAGGGTGACGACCTTGAGGATCGACTAAAATGACACAGTGCGAAAAATGGCGCCAAAACGCACCACCTGCAAGGCGCACAGTGAGAGCGAGTAGCTAGCTATATATGTCTGACGATTCGCTTTTATGCAAAGGTCTAACAGCATATCTTATCATAGAGTTTCGCTTCGAGACAGGCGCACACAGCGTCATGTAACAATGCGAAATCGTATGCAGCTAAGCAGTTTTGAGAGTGCTTTAGGCCTGCGTAGGCACTGCTGCGCACCTGGTCATCGCACTCTTAGTGCAGGCGGGTGCACTGCGTGTACGCCAGGGTTACCAGTTAGCTTCGCAGGGTGACGACCTTGAGGATCGCCCGCAGCTGTATGGAATAACTTACATACTAAAATGACACAGTGCAAAAATGGCGCCAAAACGCACCACCTGCAAGGCGCACAGTGTGAGCGAGTAGCTAGCTATATGTCTGACGATTCGCTTTTATACAAAGGTCTAACAGCATATCTTATCATAGAGTTTCGCTTCGAGACGAGCGCACACAGCGTCATGTAACAATGCGAAATCGTATGCAGCTAGCAGTTTTGAGAGTGCTTTAGGCCTGCGTAGGCACTGCTGCGCACCTGGTCATCGCACTCTAAGTGCAGGCGGGTGCACTGCGTGTACGCCAGGGTAACCAGTTAGCTTCGCAGGGTGACGACCTTGAGGATCGCCCGCAGCTGTATGGAATAACTTACATACTAAAATGACACAGTGCAAAAATGGCGCCAAAACGCACCACCTGCAAGGCGCACAGTGAGAGCGAGTAGCTAGCTATATATGTCTGACGATTCGCTTTTATACAAAGGTCTAACAGCATATCTTATCATAGAGTTTCGCTTCGAGACAAGCGCACACAGCGTCATAAAACAATGCGAAATCTTATGCAGCTAAGCAGTTTTGAGAGTGCTTTAGGCCTGCGTAGGCACTGCTGCGCACCTGGTCATCGCACTCTAAGTGCAGGCGGGTGCACTGCGTGTACGCCAGGGTTATCAGTTAGCTTCGCAGGGTGACAACCTTGAGGATCGCCCGCAGCTGTATGGAATAACTTACATACTTAAAATGACACAGTGCGAAAATGGAGCCAAACGCACCACCTGCAAGGCGCACAGTGAGAGCGAGTAGCTAGCTATATATGTCTGAAGATTCACTTTTGCGCAGGGTGAAACAGCAGATCACATCATAGAGTTTCGCTTCGAGACGAGCGCACACAGCGTCATGCAACAATGCGAAATCGTATGCAGCTAAGCAGTTTTGAGAGTGCTTCAGGCCTGCGTAGGCTGTGCTGCGCACCTGGTCATCGCACTCTTATGGCAGGCGGGTGCACTGCGTGTACGCTAGGGTTACCAGTAAGCTTCGCAGGGTGACGACCTTGAGGATCGCCCGCAGCTGTATGGAATAACTTACATACTAAAATGACACAGTGCGAAATGGCGCCAAAACGCACCACCTGCAAGGCGCACAGTGAGAGCGAGTAGCTAGCTATATATATCTGACGATTCGCTTTTATACAAAGGTCTAACAGCATATCTTATCATAGAGTTTCGCTTCGAGACGAGCGCACACAGCGTCATAAAACAATGCGAAATCGTATGCAGCTAAGCAGTTTTGAGAGTGCTTTAGGCCTGCGTAGGCACTGCTGCGCACCTGGTCATCGCACTCTAAGTGCAGGCGGGTGCACAGCGTGTACGCCAGGGTAACCAGTTAGCTTCGCAGGGTGACGACCTTGAGGATCGCCCGCAGCTGTATGGAATAACTTACATACTAAAATGACACAGTGCAAAAATGGCGCCAAAACGCACCACCTGCAAGGCGCACAGTGAGAGCGAGTAGCTAGCTATATATGTCTGACGATTCGCTTTTATACAAAGGTCTAACAGCATATCTTATCATAGAGTTTCGCTTCGAGACGAGCGCACACAGCGTCATAAAACAATGCGAAATCGTATGCAGCTAAGCAGTTTTGAGAGTGCTTTAGGCCTGCGAAGGCACTGCTGCGCACCTGGTCATCAAACTCTAAGTGCAGGCGGGTGCACTGCGTGTACGCCAGGGTTATCAGTTAGCTTCGCAGGGTGACAACCTTGAGGATCGCCCGCAGCTGTATGGAATAACTTACATACTAAAATGACACAGTGCGAAAATGGCACCAAAACGCACCACCTGCAAGGCGCAAAGTGAGAGCGAGTAGCTAGCTATATATGTCTGAAGATTCACTTTTGCGCAGGGGTGAAACAGCAGATCACATCATAAAGATTCGCTTCGAGACGAGCGCACACAGCGCGATGTAACAATGCGAAATCGTATGCAGCTAAGCAGTTTTGACAGTGCTTCAGGCGTGCGTAGGCACTGCTGCGCACCTGGTCATCGCACTCTAAGTGCAGGCGGGTGCACAGCGTGTACGCCAGGGTAACCAGTTAGCTTCGCAGGGTGACGACCTTGAGGATCGCCCGCAGCTGTATGGAATAACTTACATACTAAAATGACACAGTGCAAAAATGGCGCCAAAACGCACCACCTGCAAGGCGCACAGTGAGCGAGTAGCTAGCTATATATGTCTGACGATTCGCTTTTATACAAAGGTCTAACAGCATATCTTATCATAGAGTTTCGCTTCGAGACGAGCGCACACAGCGTCATAAAACAATGCGAAATCGTATGCAGCTAAGCAGTTTTGAGAGTGCTTTAGGCCTGCGAAGGCACTGCTGCGCACCTGGTCATCGCACTCTAAGTGCAGGCGGGTGCACTGCGTGTACGCCAGGGTTATCAGTTAGCTTCGCAGGGTGACAACCTTGAGGATCGCCCGCAGCTGTATGGAATAACTTACATACTAAAATGACACAGTGCGAAAATGGCACCAAAACGCACCACCTGCAAGGCGCAAAGTGAGAGCGAGTAGCTAGCTTTATATGTCTGAAGATTCACTTTTGCGCAGGGGTGAAACAGCAGATCACATCATAAAGATTCGCTTCGAGACGAGCGCACACAGCGCG
Source organism: Himalopsyche phryganea (assembly GCA_022494535.1). Lineage (NCBI taxonomy): Eukaryota > Metazoa > Arthropoda > Insecta > Trichoptera > Rhyacophilidae > Himalopsyche > Himalopsyche phryganea. Next base: position 11,911 of record JAGVSL010000325.1, read on the forward strand.
ATGTAACAATGCGAAATCGTATGCAGCTAAGCAGTTTTGACAGTGCTTCAGGCGTGCGAAGGCACTGCTGCGCACCTGGTCATCGCACTCTAAGTGCAGGCGGGTGCACTGCGTGTACGCTAGGGTTATCAGTTAGCTTCGCAGGGTGACAACCTTGAGGATCGCCCGCAGCTGTATGGAATAACTTACATACTAAAATGACACAGTGCAAAAATGGCGCCAAAACGCACCACCTGCAAGGCGCACAGTGAGAGCGAGTAGCTAGCTTTATATGTCTGAGGATTCGCTTTTATACAAAGGTCTTACAGCATATCTTATCATAGAGTTTCGCTTCGAGACGAGCGCACACAGCGTCATAAAACAATGCGAAATCGTATCCAGCTCAGCAGTTTTTAGAGTGCTTTAGGCCTGCGTAGGCACTGCTGCGCACCTGGTCATCGCACTCTAAGTCCAGGCGGGTGCACTGCGTGTACGCCAGGGTAACCAGTTAGCTTCGCAGGGTGACGATCTTGAGGATCGCCCGCAGCTGTATGGAATAACTTTCATACTAAAATGACACAGTGCAAAAATGGCGCCAAAACGCACCACCTGCAATGCGCACAGTGAGAGCGAGTAGCTAGCTATATATGTCTGACGATTCGCTTTAATACAAAGGTCTAACAGCATATCTTATCATAGAGTTTCGCTTCGAGACGAGCGCACACAGCGTCATAAAACAATGCGAAATCGTATGCAGCTAAGCAGTTTTGAGAGTGCTTTAGGCCTGCGTAGGCACTGCTGCGCACCTGGTCATCACTCTAAGTGCAGGCGGGTGCACTGCGTGAACGCCAGGGTTAATAGTTAGCTTCGCAGGGTGACGACCTTGAGGATCGCCCGCAGCTGTATGGAATAACTTACATACTAAAATGACACAGTGCAAAAATGGCGCCAAAACGCACCACCTGCAAGGCGCACAGTGAGAGCGAGTAGCTAGCTATATATGTCTGACGATTCGCTTTTATACAAAGGTCTAACAGCATATCTTATCATAGAGTTTCGCTTCGAGACGAGCGCACACAGCGTCATAAAACAATGCGAAATCGTATACAGCTAAGCAGTTTTGAGAGTGCTTTAGGCCTGCGTAGGCACTGCTGCGCACCTGGTCATCACTCTAAGTGCAGGCGGGTGCACTGCGTGTACGCCAGGGTTATCAGTTAGCTTCGCAGGGTGACAACCTTGAGGATCGCCCGCAGCTGTATGGAATAACTTACATACTAAAATGACACAGTACGAAAATGGCACCAAAACGCACCACCTGCAAGGCCCACAGTGAGAGCGAGTAGCTAGCTATATATGTCTGAAGATTCACTTTTGCGCAGGGGTGAAACAGCAGATCACATCATAGAGATTCGCTTCGAGACGAGCGCACACAGCGCGATGTAACAATGCGAAATCGTATGCAGCTAAGCAGTTTTGACAGTGCTTTAGGCCTGCGTAGGCATTGCTGCGCACCTGGTCATCGCGCTCTTAGTGCAGGCGGGTGCACTGCGTGTACGCCAGGGTAACCAGTTAGCTTCGCTGGGTGACGACCTTGAGGATCGCCCGCAGCTGTATGGAATAACTTACATACTAAAATGACACAGTGCAAAAATGGCGCCAAAACGCACCATCTGTAAGGCGCACAGTGAGAGCGAGTAGCTAGCTATATATGTCTGACGATTCGCTTTTATACAAAGGTCTAACAGCATATCTTATCATAGAGTTTCGCTTCGAGACGAGCGCACACAGCGTCATGTAACAATGCGAAATCGTATGCAGCTAAGCAGTTTTGAGAGTGCTTTAGGCCTGCGTAGGCACTGCTGCGCACCTGGTCATCGCACTCTTAAAGCAGGCGGGTGCACTGCGTGTACGCCAGGGTTACCAGTTAGCTTCGCAGGGTGACGACCTTGAGGATCGCCCGCAGCTGTATGGAATTACTTACATACTAAAATGACACAGTGCGAAAATTGCGCCAAAACGCACCACCTGCAAGGCGCACAGTGAGAACGAGTAGCAAGCTATATATATCTGACGATTCGCTTTTATACAAAGGTCTAACAGCATATCTTATCATAGAGTTTCGCTTCGAGACGAGCGCACACAGCGTCATAAAACAATGCGAAATCGTATGCAGCTAAGCAGTTTTGAGAGTGCTTTAGGCCTGCGTAGGCACTGCTGCGCACCTGGTCATCGCACTCTTAGTGCAGGCGGGTGCACTGCGTGTACGCCAGGGTTATCAGTTAGCTTCGCAGGGTGACAACCTTGAGGATCGCCCGCAGCTGTATGCAATAACTTACATACTAAAATGACACAGTGCGAAAATGGCACCAAAACGCAACACCTGCAAGGCGCACAGTGAGAGCGAGTAGCTAGCTATATATGTCTGACGATTCGCTTTTATACAAAGGTCTAACAGCATATCTTATCATAGAGTTTCGCTTCGAGACGAGCGCACACAGCGTCATGTAACAATGCGAAATCGTATGCAGCTAAGCAGTTTTGAGAGTGCTTTAGGCCTGCGTAGGCACTGCTGCGCACCTGGTCATCGCACTCTTAAAGCAGGCGGGTGCACTGCGTGTACGCCAGGGTTACCAGTAAGCTTCGCAGGGTGACGACCTTGAGGATCGCCCGCAGCTGTATGGAATAACTTACATACTAAAATGACACAGTGCGAAAATTGCGCCAAAACGCACCACCTGCAAGGCGCACAGTGAGAGCGAGTAGCTAGCTATATATATCTGACGATTCGCTTTTATACAAAGGTCTAACAGCATATCTTATCATAGAGTTTCGCTTCGAGACGAGCGCACACAGCGTCATAAAACAATGCGATATCGTATTCAGCTAAGCAGTTTTGAGAGTGCTTTAGGCCTGCGTAGGCACTGCTGCGCACCTGGTCATCGCACTCTAAGTGCAGGCGGGTGCACTGCGTGTACGCCAGGGTAACCAGTTAGCTTCGCAGGGTGACGACCTTGAGGATCGCCCGCAGCTGTATGGAATAACTTACATACTAAAATGACACAGTGCAAAAATGGCGCCAAAACGCACCACCTGCAAGGCACACAGTGAGAGCGAGTAGCTAGCTATATATGTCTGACGATTCGCTTTAATACAAAGGTCTAACAGCATATCTTATCATAGAGTTTCGCTTCGAGACGAGCGCACACAGCGTCATAAAACAATGCGAAATCGTATGCAGCTAAGCAGTTTTGAGAGTGCTTTAGGCCTGCGTAGGCACTGCTGCGCACCTGGTCATCGCACTCTTAGTGCAGGCGGGTGCACTGCGTGTACGCCAGGGTTATCAGTTAGCTTCGCAGGGTGACAACCTTGAGGATCGCCCGCAGCTGTATGGAATAACTTACATACTAAAATGACACAGTGCGAAAATGGCACCAAAACGCACCACCTGCAAGGCACACAGTGAGCGAGTAGCTAGCTATATATGTCTGAAGATTCACTTTTGCGCAGGGCTGAAACAGCAGATCACATCATAGAGATTCGCTTCGAGACGAGCGCACACAGCGCGATGTAACAATGCGAAATCGTATGCAGCTAAGCAGTTTTGACAGTGCTTCAGGCCTGCGTAGGCATTGCTGCGCACCTGGTCATCGCGCTCTTAGTGCAGGCGGGTGCACTGCGTGTACGCCAGGGTTACCAGTTAGCTTCGCAGGGTGACGACCTTAAGGATCGCCCGCAGCTGTATGGAATAACTTACATACTAAAATGACACAGTGCAAAAATGGCGCCAAAACGCACCACCTGTAAGGCGCACAGTGAGAGCGAGTAGCTAGCTATATATGTCTGACGATTCGCTTTTTATACAAAGGTCTAACAGCATATCTTATCATAGAGTTTCGCTTCGAGACGAGCGCACACAGCGTCATAAAACAATGCGAAATCGTATGCAGCTAGACAGTTTTGAGAGTGCTTCAGGCCTGCGTAGGCAGTGCTGCGCACCTGGTCATCGCAGTCTAATGGCATGCGTGTGCACTGCGTGTACGCCAGGGTAACCAGTTAGCTTCGCAGGGTGACGACCTTGAGGATCGCCTGCAGCTATATGGAATAACTTACATACTAAAATGACACAGTGCAAAAATGGCGCCAAAACGCACCACCTGCAAGGCGCACAGTGAGAGCGAGTAGCTAGCTTTATATGTCTTACGATTCGCTTATATACAAAGGTCTTACAGCATATCTTATCATAGAGTTTCGCTTCGAGACGAGCGCACACAGCGTCATGAAACAATGCGAAATCGTATGCAGCTAGACAGTTTTGAGAGTGCTTCAGGCCTGCGTAGGCAGTGCTGCGCACCTGGTCATCGCAGTCTAATGGCATGCGTGTGCACTGCGTGTACGCCAGGGTAACCAGTTAGCTTCGCAGGGTGACGACCTTGAGGATCGCCTGCAGCTATATGGAATAACTTACATACTAAAATGACACAGTGCAAAAATGGCACAAAACGCACCACCTGCAAGGCGCACAGTGAGAGCAGTAGCTAGCTTTATATGTCTTACGATTCGCTTATATACAAAGGTCTTACAGCATATCTTATCATAGAGTTTCGCTTCGAGACGAGCGCACACAGCGTCATAAAACAATGCGAAATCGTATTCAGCTAAGCAGTTTTGAGAGTGCTTTAGGCCTGCGTAGGCACTGCTGCGCACCTGGTCATCGCACTCTAAGTGCAGGCGGGTGCACAGCGTGTACGCCAGGGTTACCAGTTAGCTTCGCAGGGTGACGACCTTGAGGATCGCCCGCAGCTGTATGGAATAACTTACATACTAAAATGACACAGTGCAAAAATGGCGCCAAAACGCACCACCTGCAAGGCGCACAGTGAGAGCGAGTAGCTAGCTATATATGTCTGACGATTCGCTTTTATACAAAGGTCTAACAGCATATCTTATCATAGAGTTTCGCTTCGAGACGAGCGCACACAGCGTCATAAAACAATGCGAAATCTTATGCAGCTAAGCAGTTTTGAGAGTGCTTTAGGCCTGCGTAGGCACTGCTGCGCACCTGGTCATCGCACTCTAAGTGCAGGCGGGTGCACTGCGTGTACGCCAGGGTTATCAGTTAGCTTCGCAGGGTGACAACCTTGAGGATCGCCCGCAGCTGTATGGAATAACTTACATACTAAAATGACACAGTGCGAAAATGGCACCAAAACGCACCACCTGCAAGGCGCAAAGTGAGAGCGAGTAGCTAGCTATATATGTCTGACGATTCACTTTTGCGCAGGGTGAAACAGCAGATCACATCATAGAGTTTCGCTTCGAGACGAGCGCACACAGCGCCATGTAACAATGCGAAATCGTATGCAGCTAGACAGTTTTGAGAGTGCTTCAGGCCTGCGTAGGCTGTGCTGCGCACCTGGTCATCGCACTCTTATGGCAGGTGCACTGCGTACGCTAGCGGGTTACCAGTAAGCTTCGCAGGGTGACGACCTTGAGGATCGCCCGCAGCTGTATGGAATAACTTACATACTAAAATGACACAGTGCGAAAATTGCGCCAAAACGCACCACCTGCAAGGCGCACAGTGAGAGCGAGTAGCTAGCTATATATATCTGACGATTCGCTTTTATACAAAGGTTTAACAGCATATCTTATCATAGAGTTTCGCTTCGAGACGAGCGCACACAGCGTCATAAAACAATGCGAAATCGTATTCAGCTAAGCAGTTTTGAGAGTGCTTTAGGCCTGCGTAGGCACTGCTGCGCACCTGTTCATCGCACTCTAAGTGCAGGCGGGTAAACAGCGTGTACGCCAGGGTAACCAGTTAGCTTCGCAGGGTGACGACCTTGAGGATCGCCCGCAGCTGTATGGAATAACTTACATACTAAAATGACACAGTGCAAAAATGGCGCCAAAACGCACCACCTGCAAGGCGCACAGTGAGAGCGAGTAGCTAGCTATATATGTCTGACGATTCGCTTTTATACAAAGGTCTAACAGCATATCTTATCATAGAGTTTCGCTTCGAGACGAGCGCACACAGCGTCATAAAACAATGCGAAATCGTATGCAGCTAAGCAGTTTTGAGAGTGCTTTAGGCCTGCGTAGGCACTGCTGCGCACCTGGTCATCGCACTCTAAGTGCAGGCGGGTGCACTGCGTACGCCAGGGTTACCAGTTAGCTTCGCAGGGTGACGACCTTGAGGATCGCCCGCAGCTGTATGGAATAACTTTAGGCCTGCGTAGGCACTGCTGCGCACCTGGTCATCGCACTCTTAAAGCAGGCGGGTGCACTGCGTGTACGCCAGGGTTACCAGTTAGCTTCGCAGGGTGACGACCTTGAGGATCGCCCGCAGCTGTATGGAATAACTTACATACTAAAATGACACAGTGCGAAAATGGCACCAAAACGCACCACCTGCAAGGCGCACAGTGAGAGCGAGTAGCTAGCTATATATATATCTGACGATTCGCTTTTATACAAAGGTCTAACAGCATATCTTATCATAGAGTTTCGCTTCGAGACGAGCGCACAGCGTCATAAAACAATGCGAAATCGTATGCAGCTAAGCAGTTTTGAGAGTGCTTTAGGCCTGCGTAGGCACTGCTGCGCACCTGGTCATCGCACTCTTAAAGCAGGCGGGTGCACTGCGTGTACGCCAGGGTTACCAGTAAGCTTCGCAGGGTGACGACCTTGAGGATCGCCCGCAGCTGTATGGAATAACTTACATACTAAAAATGACACAGTGCGAAAATTGCGCCAAAACGCACCACCTGCAAGGCGCACAGTGAGAGCGAGTAGCTAGCTATATATGTCTGACGATTCGCTTTATACAAAGGTCTAACAGCATATCTTATCATAGAGTTTCGCTTCGAGACGAGCGCACACAGCGTCATAAAACAATGCGATATCGTATTCAGCTAAGCAGTTTTGAGAGTGCTTTAGGCCTGCGTAGGCACTGCTGCGCACCTGGTCATCGCACTCTAAGTGCAGGTGGCGGTGCACTGCGTGTACGCCAGGGTAACCAGTTAGCTTCGCAGGGTGACAACCTTGAGGATCGCCCGCAGCTGTATGGAATAACTTACATACTAAAATGACACAGTGCGAAAATGGCACCAAAACGCACCACCTGCAAGGCGCACAGTGAGAGCGAGTAGCTAGCTATATATGTCTGAAGATTCACTTTTTGCGCAGGGCTGAAACAGCAGATCACATCATAGAGATTCGCTTCGAGACGAGCACACACAGCGTCATGTAACAATGCGAAATCGTATGCAGCTAAGCAGTTTTGACAGTGCTTCAGGCCTGCGTAGGCATTGCTGCGCACCTGGTCATCGCGCTCTTAGTGCAGGCGGGTGCACTGCGTGTACGCCAGGGTTACCAGTTAGCTTCGCAGGGTGACGACCTTGAGGATCGCCCGCAGCTGTATGGAATAACTTACATACTAAAATGACACAGTGCGAAAATTGCGCCAAAACGCACCACCTGTAAGGCGCACAGTGAGCGCAGTAGCTAGCTATATATGTCTGACGATTCGCTTTTATACCAAGGTTTAACAGCATATCTTATCATAGAGTTTCGCTTCGAGACGAGCGCACACAGCGTCATAAAACAATGCGAAATCGTATTCAGCTAAACAGTTTTGAGAGTGCTTCAGGCCTGCGTAGGCAGTGCTGCGCACCTGGTCATCGCAGTCTAATGGCATGCGGGCACTGCGTGTACGCCAGGGTAACCAGTTAGCTTCGCAGGGTGACGACCTTGAGGATCGCCCGCAGCTGTATGGAATAACTTACATACTAAAATGACACAGTGCAAAAATGGCGCCAAAACGCACCACCTGCAAGGCGCACAGTGAGAGCGAGTAGCTAGCTATATATGTCTGACGATTCGCTTTATTCAAAGTTCTAACAGCATATCTTATCATAGAGTTTCGCTTCGAGACAAGCGCACACAGCGTCATAAAACAATGCGAAATCGTATGCAGCTAAGCAGTTTTGAGAGTGCTTTAGGCCTGCGAAGGCACTGCTGCGCACCTGGTCATCGCACGTTAAGTGCAGGCGGGTGCACTGCGTGTACGCCAGGGTTATCAGTTAGCTTCGCAGGGTGACAACCTTGAGGATCGCCCGCAGCTGTATGGAATAACTTACATACTAAAATGACACAGTGCGAAAATGGCACCAAAACGCACCACCTGCAAGGCGCAAAGTGAGAGCGAGTAGCTAGCTATATATGTCTGAAGATTCACTTTTGCGCAGGGGTGAAACAGCAGATCACATCATAAAGATTCGCTTCGAGACGAACGCACACAGCGCGATGTAACAATGCGAAATCGTATGCAGCTAAAAGCAGTTTTGACAGTGCTTCAGGCTGCGTAGGCATTGCTGCGCACCTGGTCATCGCGCTCTTAGTGCAGGCGGGTGCACTGCGTGTACGCCAGGGTTACCAGTAAGCTTCGCAGGGTGACGACCTTGAGGATCGCCCGCAGCTGTATGGAATAACTTACATACTAAAAATGACACAGTGCAAAAATGGCGCCAAACGCACCACCTGTAAGGCGCACAGTGAGAGCGAGTAGCTAGCTATATATGTCTGACGATTCGCTTTTATACAAAGGTCTAACAGCATATCTTATCAAAGAGTTTCGCTTCGAGACGAGCGCACACAGCGTCATAAAACAATGCGAAATCGTATGCAGCAAAGCAGTTTTGAGAGTGCTTTAGGCCTGCGTAGGCACTGCTGCGCACCTGGTCATCGCACTCTAGTGCAGGCGGGTGCACTGCGTGTACGCCAGGGTTATCAGTTAGCTTCGCAGGGTGACAACCTTGAGGATCGCCCGCAGCTGTATGGAATAACTTACAAAATAAATGACACAGTGCGAAAATGGCACCAAAACGCACCACCTGCAAGGCGCACAGTGAGAGCGAGTAGCTAGCTATATATGTCTGAAGATTCACTTTTGCGCAGGGGTGAAACAGCAGATCACATCATAGAGTTTCGCTTCGAGACGAGCGCACACAGCGCCATGTAACAATGCGAAATCGTATGCAGCGACAGTTTTGAGAGTGCTTCAGGCCTGCGTAGGCTGTGCTGCGCACCTGGTCATCGCACTCTTATGGCAGGCGGGGCACTGCGTGTACGCTAGGGTTACCAGTAAGCTTCGCAGGGTGACGACCTTGAGGATCGCCCGCAGCTGTATGGAATAACTTACATACTAAAAATGACACAGTGCGAAAATTGCGCCAAAACGCACCACCTGCAAGGCGCACAGTGAGAGCGAGTAGCTAGCTATATATATCTGACGATCTGCTTTTATACAAAGGTTTAACAGCATATCTTATCATAGAGTTTCGCTTCGAGACGAGCGCACACAGCGTCATAAAACAATGCGAAATCGTATTCAGCTAAGCAGTTTTGAGAGTGCTTTAGGCCTGCGTAGGCACTGCTGCGCACCTGGTCATCGCACTCTAAGTGCAGGCGGGGCACAGCGTGTACGCCAGGGTAACCAGTTAGCTTCGCAGGGTGACGACCTTGAGGATCGCCCGCAGCTGTATGGAATAACTTACATACTAAAAATGACACAGTGCAAAAATGGCGCCAAACGCACCACCTGCAAGGCGCACAGTGAGAGCGAGTAGCTAGCTATATATGTCTGACGATTCGCTTTTATACAAAGGTCTAACAGCATATCTTATCATAGAGTTTCGCTTCGAGACGAGCGCACACAGCGTCATAAACAATGCGAAATCGTATGCAGCTAAGCAGTTTTGAGAGTGCTTTAGGCCTGCGAAGGCACTGCTGCGCACCTGGTCATCGCACTCTAAGTGCAGGCGGGGCACTGCGTGTACGCCAGGGTTATCAGTTAGCTTCGCAGGGTGACAACCTTGAGGATCGCCCGCAGCTGTATGGAATAACTTACATACTAAAATGACACAGTGCGAAAATGGCACCAAAACGCACCACCTGCAAGGCGCAAAGTGAGAGCGAGTAGCTAGCTATATGTCTGAAGAAACAATGCGAAATCGTATGCAGCTACAGTTTTGACAGTGCTTCAGGCGTGTAGGCATTGCTGCGCACCTGGTCATCGCACTCTTAGTGCAGGCGGGTGCACAGCGTGTACGCCAGGGTAACCAGTTAGCTTCGCAGGGTGACGACCTGGGATCGCCCGCAGCTGTATGGAATAACTTACATACTAAATGACACAGTGCAAAAATGGCGCCAAAACGCACCACCTGTAAGGCGCACAGTGAGAGCGAGTAGCTAGCTTTATATGTCTGACGATTCGCTTTTATACAAAGGTCTAACAGCATATCTTATCAAAGAGTTTCGCTTCGAGACGAGCGCAATACAGCGTCATAAAACAATGCGAAATCCGTATGCAGCTTAGCAGTTTTGAGAGTGCTTTAGGCCCGCGTAGGCACTGCTGCGCACCTGGTCATCGCACTCAGCAGGCGGGTGCACTGCGTGTACGCCAGGGTTATCAGTTAGCTTCGCAGGGTGACAACCTTGAGGATCGCCCGCAGCTGTATGGAATAACTTACAAAATAAAAAATGACACAGTGCGAAAATGGCACCAAAAACGCACCACCTGCAAGGCGCACAGTGAGAGCGAGTAGCTAGCTATATATGTCTGAAGGATTCACTTTTGCGCAGGGGTCAAACAACACATCTTATCATAGAGTTTCGCTTTCGAGACGAGCCCACACAGCGCCATGTAACAATGCGAAATCGTATGCAGCTAGACAGTTTTGAGAGTGCTTCAGGCCTGGTAGGCACTGCTGCGCACCTGTTCATCGCACTCTATGGAAGGTGGGTGCACTGCGTGTACGCTAGGGTTATCGATAAGTTTCACAGGGTGACGACCTTGAGGATCGCCCGCAGCCGGCGGAATAACTTACATACTAAAATTACACAGTGCGAAAATGACGCCAAACGCACCACCTGCAAGGCGCACAGTAAGAGCGAGTAGCTAGCTATATATGTCTGACGATTCGCTTCTTTTATACAAAGGTCAAACAACACATCTTATCATAGAGTTTCGCTTGAGACGAGCCCACACAGCGCCATGTAACAATGCGAAAACGTATGCTGCAGACAGTTTTTAGAGTGCTTCAGGCCTGGGGGGTAGGTTGCA
>JAGVSL010000326.1:0-19456 GCA_022494535.1 Himalopsyche phryganea
CGCAAACCAATCTATGTTTTCTGATAGTATGCATCTTGCCGCGTCGGGCTATATGCTTTTTTAGTAGCAGCGATCGTTTTTAATTTTTGGAAAAAATACCGGTTCGCATCGGTGGGATGGCAAAATTTTTTGGGTGTTCGGCGACCGCTGATTGACAAAAAAAGTGAGGATGAAATATTTGACAACAGGGCTCGCTTCTCGCAAAGCAATCGATGCTTTCTGATAGTTTGCATCGCGCCGCGTCGAACAATATGCTTGTTTAGTAGCAGCGATCGTTTTTAATTTTTGGAAAAAATACCGGTTCGCATCGGTGGGATGGCAAAATTTTTTGGGTGTTCGGCGACCGCTGATTGACAAAAAAGTGAGGATGAAATATTTGACAACAGGGCTCGCTTCTCGCAAAGCAATCGATGTTTTCTGATATTTTGCATCTTGGCGCGTCGGGCTATATGCTTTTTAGTAGCAGCGATCGTTTTTAATTTTTGGAAAAAATACCGGTTCGCATCGGTGGGATGGCAAAATTTTTGGGTGTTCGGCGACCGCTGATCGACAAAAAAGTGAGTATGAAATATTTGACAACAGGGGCTCGCTTCTCGCAAACCAATCGATGTTTTCTGATAGTATGCATCTTGCCGCGTCGGGCTATATGCTTTTTAGTAGCAGCGATCGTTTTTAATTTTGGAAAAAATACCGGTTCGCATCGGTGGGATGGCAAAATTTTTTGGGTGTTCGGTGACCGCTGATCGACAAAAAAAGTGAGTATGAAATATTTGACAACAGGGCTCGCTTCTCGCAAAGCAATCGATGTTTTCTGATAGTTTGCATCGCGCCGCGTCGAACAATATGCTTGTTTAGTAGCAGCGATCGTTTTAATTTTTGGAAAAAATACCGGATCGCATCGGTGGGATGGCAAAATTTTTGGGTGTTCGGCGACCGCTGATCGACAAAAAAAGTGAGTATGAAATATTTGACAACAGGGCTCGCTTCTCGCAAACCAATCTATGTTTTCTGATAGTATGCATCTTGCCGCGTCGGGCTATATGCTTTTTTAGTAGCAGCGATCGTTTTTAATTTTTGGAAAAAATACCGGTTCGCATCGGTGGGATGGCAAAATTTTTTTTGGGTGTTCGGCGACCGCTGATCGACAAAAAGTGAGTATGAAATATTTGACAACAGGGCTCGCTTCTCGCAAAGCAATCGATGTTTTCTGATAGTTAGCATCGCGCCGCGTCGAACAATATGCTTGTTTAGTAGCAGCGATCGTTTTTAATTTTTGGAAAAAATACCGGATCGCATCGGTGGGATGGCAAAATTTTTTGGGTGTTCGGCGACCGCTGATCGACAAAAAAAGTGAGTATGAAATATTTGACAACAGGGCTCGCTTCTCGCAAACCAATCGATGTTTTCTGATAGTTTGCATCGCGCCGCGTCGGGCAATATGCTTTTTAGTAGCAGCGATCGTTTTTAATTTTGGAAAAAATACCGGATCGCATCGGTGGGATGGCAAAATTTTTTTGGGTGTTCGGCGACCGCTGATCGACAAAAAAGTGAGTATGAAATATTTGACAACAGGGCTCGCTTCTCTCAAAGCAATCGATGTTTTCTGATAGTTTGCATCGCGCCGCGTCGAACAATATGCTTGTTTAGTAGCAGCAATCGTTTTTAATTTTTGGAAAAAATACCGGATCGCATCGGTGGGATGGCAAAATTTTTTTGGGTGTTCGGCGACCGCTGATCGACAAAAAAGTGAGTATGAAATATTTGACAACAGGGCTCGCTTCTCGCAAAGCAATCGATGTTTTCTGATAGTTTGCATCATGCCGCGTCGGGCTATATGCTTTTTTAGTAGCAGCGATCGTTTTTAATTTTTGGAAAAAATACCGGATCGCATCGGTGGATGGCAAAATTTTTTGGGTGTTCGGTGACCGCTGATCGACAAAAAAGTGAGTATGAAATATTTGACAACAGGGCTCGCTTCTCGCAAAGCAATCGATGTTTTCTGATAGTTTGCATCGCGCCGCGTCGAACCATATGCTTTTTTAGTAGCAGCGATCGTTTTTAATTTTGGAAAAAATACCGGATCGCATCGGTGGGATGGCAAAATTTTTGGGTGTTCGGCGACCGCTGATCGACAAAAAAGTGAGTATGAAATATTTGACAACAGGGCTCGCTTCTCGCAAAGCAATCGATGTTTTCTGATAGTTTGCATCTTGCCGCGTCGGGCTATATGCTTGTTTAGTAGCAGCGATCGTTTTTAATTTTTGGAAAAAATACCGGATCGCATCGGTGGGATGGCAAAATTTTTTGGGTGTTCGGCGACCGCTGATCGACAAAAAAGTGAGTATGAAATATTTGACAACAGGGCTCGCTTCTCGCAAAGCAATCGATGTTTTCTGATAGTTTGCATCGCGCCGCGTCGGGCAATATGCTTGTTTAGTAGCAGCGATCGTTTTTAATTTTTGGAAAAAATACCGGTTCGCATCGGTGGGATGGCAAAATTTTTGGGTGTTCGGCGACCGCTGATCGACAAAAAAGTGAGTATGAAATATTTGACAACAGGGCTCGCTTCTCGCAAAGCAATCGATGTTTTCTGATAGTTTGCATCGCGCCGCGTCGAACAATATGCTTGTTTAGTAGCAGCGATCGTTTTTAATTTTTGGAAAAAATACCGGATCGCATCGGTGGGATGGCAAAATTTTTGGGTGTTCGGCGACCGCTGATCGACAAAAAAGTGAGTATGAAATATTTGACAACAGGGCTCGCTTCTCGCAAAGCAATCGATGTTTTCTGATAGTTTGCATCGCGCCGCGTCGGGCTATATGCTTGTTTAGTAGCAGCGATCGTTTTTAATTTTTGGAAAAAATACCGGTTCGCATCGGTGGGATGGCAAAATTTTTTGGGTGTTCGGCGACCGCTGATCGACAAAAAAGTGAGTATGAAATATTTGACAACAGGGCTCGATTCTCGCAAAGCCAATCGATGTTTTTCTGTAGTTGCATCGCGCCGCGTCGGGCTATATGCTTGTTTAGTAGCAGCGATCGTTTTTAATTTTGGGAAAAAATACCGGATCGCATCGGTGGGATGGCAAAATTTTTGGGTGTTCGGCGACCGCTGATCGACAAAAAAGTGAGTATGAAATATTTGACAACAGGGCTCGCTTCTCGCAAAGCAATCGATGTTTTCTGATAGTTTGCATCGCGCCGCGTCGAACAATATGCTTGTTTAGTAGCAGCGATCGTTTTTAATTTTGGAAAAAATACCGGATCGCATCGGTGGGATGGCAAAATTTTTTGGGTGTTCGGCGACCGCTGATCGACAAAAAAGTGAGTATGAAATATTTGACAACAGGGCTCGCTTCTCGCAAACAATCGATGTTTTCTGATAGTTTGCATCTTGCCGCGTCGGGCTATATGCTTTTTAGTAGCAGCGATCGTTTTTAATTTTGGAAAAAATACCGGATCGCATCGGTGGGATGGCAAAATTTTTTGGGTGTTCGGCGACCGCTGATCGACAAAAAAGTGAGTATGAAATATTTGACAACAGGGCTCGCTTCTCGCAAACCAATCGATGTTTTCTGATAGTATGCATCTTGCCGCGTCGGGCTATATGCTTTTTAGTAGCAGCGATCGTTTTTAATTTTTGGAAAAAATACCGGATCGCATCGGTGGGATGGCAAAATTTTTTGGGTGTTCGGCGACCGCTGATCGACAAAAAAGTGAGTATGAAATATTTGACAACAGGGCTCGCTTCTCGCAAAGCAATCGATGTTTTCTGATAGTTTGCATCGCGCCGCGTCGAACAATATGCTTGTTTAGTAGCAGCGATCGTTTTTAATTTTGGAAAAAATACCGGATCGCATCGGTGGGATGGCAAAATTTTTTGGGTGTTCGGCGACCGCTGATCGACAAAAAAGTGAGTATGAAATATTTGACAACAGGGCTCGCTTCTCGCAAAGCAATCGATGTTTTCTGATAGTTTGCATCGCGCCGCGTCGAACAATATGCTTGTTTAGTAGCAGCGATCGTTTTTAATTTTTGGAAAAAATACCGGATCGCATCGGTGGGATGGCAAAATTTTTTGGGTGTTCGGCGACCGCTGATCGACAAAATAAGTGAGTATGAAATATTTGACAACAGGGCTCGCTTCTCGCAACGCAATCGATGTTTCTGATAGTATGCATCTTGCCGCGTCGGGCTATATGCTTGTTTAGTAGCAGCGATCGTTTTTAATTTTGGAAAAATACCGGTTCGCATCGGTGGGATGGCAAAATTTTTTGGGTGTTCGGCGACCGCTGATCGACAAAAAAGTGAGTATGAAATATTTGACAACAGGGCTCGCTTCTCGCAAACCAATCGATGTTTTCTGATAGTATGCATGAAAAAATACCGGTTCGCATCGGTGGGATGGCAAAATTTTTTGGGTGTTCGGCGACCGCTGATCGACAAAAAAGTGAGTATGAAATATTTGACAACAGGGCTCGCTTCTCGCAAACCAATCGATGTTTTCTGATAGTATGCATCTTGCCGCGTCGGGCTATATGCTTTTTTAGTAGCAGCGATCGTTTTTAATTTTTGAAAAATACCGGTTCGCATCGGTGGGATGGCAAAATTTTTTGGGTGTTCGGTGACCGCTGATCGACAAAAAAGTGAGTATGAAATATTTGACAACAGGGCTCGCTTCTCGCAAAGCAATCGATGTTTTCTGATAGTTTGCATCGCGCCGCGTCGAACAATATGCTTGTTTAGTAGCAGCGATCGTTTTTAATTTTTGAAAAAATACCGGATCGCATCGGTGGGATGGCAAAATTTTTTGGGTGTTCGGCGACCGCTGATCGACAAAAAAGTGAGTATGAAATATTTGACAACAGGGCTCGCTTCTCGCAAACCAATCGATGTTTTCTGATAGTTTGCATCGCGCCGCGTCGGGCTATATGCTTGTTTAGTAGCAGCGATCGTTTTTAATTTTTTGAAAAAATACCGGATCGCATCGGTGGGATGGCAAAATTTTTTGGGTGTTCGGCGACCGCTGATCGACAAAAAAGTGAGTATGAAATATTTGACAACAGGGCTCGCTTCTCGCAAAGCAATCGATGTTTTCTGATAGTTTGCATCGCGCCGCGTCGAACAATATGCTTGTTTAGTAGCAGCGATCGTTTTTAATTTTTGAAAAAATACCGGTTCGCATCGGTGGGATGGCAAATTTTTTTGGGTGTTCGGCGACCGCTGATCGACAAAAAAAGTGAGTATGAAATATTTGACAACAGGGCTCGCTTCTCGCAAACCAATCGATGTTTTCTGATAGTTTGCATCGCGCCGCGTCGGAGGCAATATGCTTGTTTAGTAGCAGCGATCGTTTTTAATTTTTGGAAAAATACCGGATCGCATCGGTGGGATGGCAAAATTTTTTGGGTGTTCGGCGACCGCTGATCGACAAAAAAGTGAGTATGAAATATTTGACAACAGGGCTCGCTTCTCGCAAACCAATCGATGTTTTCTGATAGTATGCATCTTGCCGCGTCGGGCTATATGCTTTTAGTAGCAGCGATCGTTTTTAATTTTTGGAAAAAATACCGGTTCGCATCGGTGGGATGGCAAAATTTTTTGGGTGTTCGGCGACCGCTGATCGACAAAAAAGTGAGTATGAAATATTTGACAACAGGGCTCGCTTCTCGCAAATGCAATCGATGTTTTCTGATAGTTTGCATCGCGCCGCGTCGAACAATATGCTTGTTTAGTAGCAGCGATCGTTTTTAATTTTTGAAAAAATACCGGATCGCATCGGTGGGATGGCAAAATTTTTTGGGTGTTCGGTGACCGCTGATCGACAAAAAAGTGAGTATGAAATATTTGACAACAGGGCTCGCTTCTCGCAAAGCAATCGATGTTTTCTGATAGTTTGCATCGCGCCGCGTCGGCAATATGCTTGTTTAGTAGCAGCGATCGTTTTTAATTTTTGGAAAAAATACCGGATCGCATCGGTGGGATGGCAAAATTTTTTGGGTGTTCGGCGACCGCTGATCGACAAAAAAGTGAGTATGAAATATTTGACAACAGGGCTCGCTTCTCGCAAACCAATCGATGTTTTCTGATAGTATGCATCTTGCCGCGTCGGGCTATATGCTTTTAGTAGCAGCGATCGTTTTTAATTTTTGGAAAAAATACCGGATCGCATCGGTGGGATGGCAAAATTTTTTGGGTGTTCGGCGACCGCTGATCGACAAAAAAGTGAGTATGAAATATTTGACAACAGGGCTCGCTTCTCGCAAAGCAATCGATGTTTTCTGATAGTTTGCATCGCGCCGCGTCGAACAATATGCTTGTTTAGTAGCAGCGATCGTTTTTAATTTTTGGAAAAAATACCGGATTCGCATCGGTGGGATGGCAAAATTTTTTGGGTGTTCGGCGACCGCTGATCGACAAAAAAGTGAGTATGAAATATTTGACAACAGGGCTCGCTTCTCGCAAAGCAATCGATGTTTTCTGATAGTTTGCATCGCGCCGCGTCGAACAATATGCTTGTTTAGTAGCAGCGATCATTTTAAATTTTTGGAAAAAATACCGGTTCGCATCGGTGGGATGGCAAAATTTTTTGGGTGTTCGGCGACCGCTGATCGACAAAAAAAAAAGTGAGTATGAAATATTCTGATAACAGGGCTCGCTTCTCGCAAAGCAATCGATGTTTTCTGATAGTTTGCATCGCGCCGCGTCGAACAATATGCTTGTTTAGTAGCAGCGATCGTTTTTAATTTTGAAAAAATACCGGATCGCATCGGTGGGATGGCAAAATTTTTTGGGTGTTCGGTGACCGCTGATCGACAAAAAAGTGAGTATGAAATATTTGACAACAGGGCTCGCTTCTCGCAAAGCAATCGATGTTTCTGATAGTTTGCATCGCGCCGCGTCGAACAATATGCTTGTTTAGTAGCAGCGATCGTTTTTAATTTTGGAAAAAATACCGGATCGCATCGGTGGGATGGCAAATTTTTTGGGTGTTCGGCGACCGCTGATCGACAAAAAAAGTGAGTATGAAATATTTGACAACAGGGCTCGCTTCTCGCAAAGCAATCGATGTTTTCTGATAGTTTGCATCGCGCCGCGTCGATAAATATGCTTGTTTAGTAGCAGCGATCGTTTTTAATTTTTGGAAAAAATACCGGATCGCATCGGTGGGATGGCAAAATTTTTTGGGTGTTCGGTGACCGCTGATCGACAAAAAAAGTGAGTATGAAATATTTGACAACAGGGCTCGCTTCTCGCAAAGCAATCGATGTTTTCTGATAGTTTGCATCGCGCCGCGTCGAACAATATGCTTGTTTAGTAGCAGCGATCGTTTTTAATTTTTGGAAAAAATACCGGATCGCTTCGGTGGGATGGCAAAATTTTTTGGGTGTTCGGCGACCGCTGATCGACAAAAAAAGTGAGTATGAAATATTTGACAACAGGGCTCGCTTCTCGCAAACCAATCGATGTTTTCTGATATTTTGCATCTTGACTCGTCGGGCTATATGCCTGTTTAGTGGCAGAGATCGTTTTGAATTTTCGGAATAAATACCGGTTCGCATCGGTGGGATGGCAAAATTTTTTGGGTGTTCGCCGACCGCTGATCGACAAAAAAAGTCAGTATGAAATATTTGACAACAGGGCTCGCTTCTCGCAAACCAATCGATGTTTTCTGATAGTATGCATCTTGCCGCGTCGGGCTATATGCTTTTTTAGTAGCAGCGATCGTTTTTAATTTTTGGAAAAAATACCGGATCGCATCGGTGGGATGGCAAAATTTTTTGGGTGTTCGGCGACCGCTGATCGACAAAAAAAGTGAGTATGAAATATTTGACAACAGGGCTCGCTTCTCGCAAAGCAATCGATGTTTTCTGATAGTCGGGCAATATTTTTTAGTAGCAGCGATCGTTTTTAATTTTTGGAAAAAATACCGGATCGCATCGGTGGGATGGCAAAATTTTTTGGGTGTTCGGCGACCGCTGATCGACAAAAAAAGTGAGTATGAAATATTTGACAACAGGGCTCGCTTCTCGCAAAGCAATCGATGTTTTCTGATAGTTTGCATCGCGCCGCGTCGAACAATATGCTTGTTTAGTAGCAGCGATCGTTTTTAATTTTGGAAAAAATACCGGATCGCATCGGTGGGATGGCAAAATTTTTTGGGTGTTCGGCGACCGCTGATCGACAAAAAAAGTGAGTATGAAATATTTGACAACAGGGCTCGCTTCTCGCAAAGCAATCGATGTTTTCTGATAGTTTGCATCGCGCCGCGTCGAACAATATGCTTGTTTAGTAGCAGCGATCGTTTTTAATTTTTGGAAAAAATACCGGATCGCATCGGTGGGATGGCAAATTTTTTGGGTGTTCGGCGACCGCTGATCGACAAAAAAGTGAGTATGAAATATTTGACAACAGGGCTCGCTTCTCGCAAACCAATCGATGTTTTCTGATAGTATGCATCGCGCCGCGTCGGGCTATATACTTTTTTAGTAGCAGCGATCGTTTTTAATTTTGGAAAAAATACCGGTTCGCATCGGTGGGATGGCAAAATTTTTTGGGTGTTCGGCGACCGCTGATCGACAAAAAAAGTGAGTATGAAATATTTGACAACAGGGCTCGCTTCTCGCAAACCAATCGATGTTTTCTGATAGTATGCATCTTGCCGCGTCGGGCTATATGCTTTTTAGTAGCAGCGATCGTTTTTAATTTTTGGAAAAAATACCGGTTCGCATCGGTGGGATGGCAAAATTTTTGGGTGTTCGGCGACCGCTGATCGACAAAAAAGTGAGTATGAAATATTTGACAACAGGGCTCGCTTCTCGCAAAGCAATCGATGTTTTCTGATAGTTTGCATCGCGCCGCGTCGGGCAATATGCTTGTTTAGTAGCAGCGATCGTTTTTAATTTTTGGAAAAAATACCGGTTCGCATCGGTGGGATGGCAAAATTTTTTGGGTGTTCGGTGACCGCTGATCGACAAAAAAAGTGAGTATGAAATATTTGACAACAGGGCTCGCTTCTCGCAAAGCAATCGATGTTTTCTGATAGTTTGCATCGCGCCGCGTCGGGCAATATGCTTGTTTAGTAGCAGCGATCGTTTTTAATTTTTGAAAAAATACCGGATCGCATCGGTGGGATGGCAAAATTTTTTGGGTGTTCGGCGACCGCTGATCGACAAAAAAAGTGAGTATGAAATATTTGACAACAGGGCTCGCTTCTCGCAAACCAATCGATGTTTTCTGATAGTATGCATCTTGCCGCGTCGGGCAATATGCTTGTTTAGTAGCAGCGATCGTTTTTAATTTTTGGAAAAAATACCGGTTCGCATCGGTGGGATGGCAAAATTTTTTGGGTGTTCGGCGACCGCTGATCGACAAAAAAAGTGAGTATGAAATATTTGACAACAGGGCTCGCTTCTCGCAAACCAATCGATGTTTTCTGATAGTATGCATCTTGCCGCGTCGGGCTATATGCTTTTTAGTAGCAGCGATCGTTTTTAATTTTTGGAAAAAATACCGGTTCGCATCGGTGGGATGGCAAAATTTTTTGGGTGTTCGGCGACCGCTGATCGACAAAAAAAGTGAGTATGAAATATTTGACAACAGGGCTCGCTTCTCGCAAAGCAATCGATGTTTTCTGATAGTTTGCATCGCGCCGCGTCCATCAATATGCTTGTTTAGTAGCAGCGATCGTTTTTAATTTTTGGAAAAAATACCGGATCGCATCGGTGGGATGGCAAAATTTTTTGGGTGTTCGGTGACCGCTGATCGACAAAAAAAGTGAGTATGAAATATTTGACAACAGGGCTCGCTTCTCGCAAAGCAATCGATGTTTTCTGATAGTTTGCATCGCGCCGCGTCGAACAATATGCTTGTTTAGTAGCAGCGATCGTTTTTAATTTTTGGAAAAAATACCGGTTCGCATCGGTGGGATGGCAAAATTTTTTGGGTGTTCGGCGACCGCTGATCGACAAAAAAAGTGAGTATGAAATATTTGACAACAGGGCTCGCTTCTCGCAAAGCAATCGATGTTTTCTGATAGTTTGCATCGCGCCGCGTCGATAAATATGCTTGTTTAGTAGCAGCGATCGTTTTTAACTTTTGGAAAAAATACCGGATCGCATCGGTGGGATGGCAAAATTTTTTGGGTGTTCGGTGACCGCTGATCGACAAAAAAAGTGAGTATGAAATATTTGACAACAGGGCTCGCTTCTCGCAAAGCAATCGATGTTTTCTGATAGTTTGCATCGCGCCGCGTCGAACAATATGCTTGTTTAGTAGCAGCGATCGTTTTTAATTTTTGGAAAAAATACCGGATCGCATCGGTGGGATGGCAAAATTTTTTGGGTGTTCGGCGACCGCTGATCGACAAAAAAAGTGAGTATGAAATATTTGACAACAGGGCTCGCTTCTCGCAAACCAATCGATGTTTTCTGATATTTTGCATCTGCCGCGTCGGGCTATATGCCTGTTTAGTAGCAGCGATCGTTTTTAAATTTTGGAAAAAATACCGGTTCGCATCGGTGGGATGGCAAAATTTTTGGGTGTTCGGCGACCGCTGATCGACAAAAAAGTGAGTATGAAATATTTGACAACAGGGCTCGCTTCTCGCAAACCAATCGATGTTTTCTGATAGTATGCATCTTGCCGCGTTTGGCTATATGCTTTTTTAGTAGCAGCGATCGTTTTTAATTTTTGGAAAAAATACCGGATCGCATCGGTGGGATGGCAAAATTTTTTGGGTGTTCGGCGACCGCTGATCGACAAAAAAAGTGAGTATGAAATATTTGACAACAGGGCTCGCTTCTCGCAAAGCAATCGATGTTTTCTGATAGTTTGCATCGCGCCGCGTCGAACAATATGCTTGTTTAGTAGCAGCGATCGTTTTTAATTTTTGGAAAAAATACCGGATCGCATCGGTGGGATGGCAAAATTTTTTGGGTGTTCGGCGACCGCTGATCGACAAAAAAAGTGAGTATGAAATATTTGACAACAGGGCTCGCTTCTCGCAAAGCAATCGATGTTTTCTGATAGTTTGCATCGCGCCGCGTCCATCAATATGCTTGTTTAGTAGCAGCGATCGTTTTTAATTTTTGGAAAAAATACCGGATCGCATCGGTGGGATGGCAAAATTTTTTGGGTGTTCGGCGACCGCTGATCGACAAAAAAGTGAGTATGAAATATTTGACAACAGGGCTCGCTTCTCGCAAAGCAATCGATGTTTTCTGATAGTTTGCATCGCGCCGCGTCGAACAATATGCTTGTTTAGTAGCAGCGATCGTTTTTAATTTTTGGAAAAAATACCGGTTCGCATCGGTGGGATGGCAAAATTTTTGGGTGTTCGGCGACCGCTGATCGACAAAAAAGTGAGTATGAAATATTTGACAACAGGGCTCGCTTCTCGCAAAGCAATCGATGTTTTCTGATAGTTTGCATCGCGCCGCGTCGATAAATATGCTTGTTTAGTAGCAGCGATCGTTTTTAATTTTTTGAAAAAATACCGGATCGCATCGGTGGGATGGCAAAATTTTTTGGGTGTTCGGTGACCGCTGATCGACAAAAAAAGTGAGTATGAAATATTTGACAACAGGGCTCGCTTCTCGCAAAGCAATCGATGTTTTCTGATAGTTTGCATCGCGCCGCGTCGAACAATATGCTTGTTTAGTAGCAGCGATCGTTTTTAATTTTGGAAAAAATACCGGATCGCATCGGTGGGATGGCAAAATTTTTTGGGTGTTCGGCGACCGCTGATCGACAAAAAAGTGAGTATGAAATATTTGACAACAGGGCTCGCTTCTCGCAAAGCAATCGATGTTTTCTGATAGTTTGCATCGCGCCGCGTCGAACAATATGCTTGTTTAGTAGCAGCGATCGTTTTTAATTTTTGGAAAAAATACCGGATCGCATCGGTGGGATGGCAAAATTTTTTGGGTGTTCGGCGACCGCTGATCGACAAAAAAGTGAGTATGAAATATTTGACAACAGGGCTCGCTTCTCGCAAAGCAATCGATGTTTTCTGATAGTTTGCATCGCGCCGCGTCGAACAATATGCTTGTTTAGTAGCAGCGATCGTTTTTAATTTTTGGAAAAAATACCGGATCGCATCGGTGGGATGGCAAAATTTTTTGGGTGTTCGGCGACCGCTGATCGACAAAAAAGTGAGTATGAAATATTTGACAACAGGGCTCGCTTCTCGCAAAGCAATCGATGTTTTCTGATAGTTTGCATCGCGCCGCGTCGGGCAATATGCTTGTTTAGTAGCAGCGATCGTTTTTAATTTTTGAAAAAATACCGGTTCGCATCGGTGGGATGGCAAAATTTTTTGGGTGTTCGGCGACCGCTGATCGACAAAAAAAGTGAGTATGAAATATTTGACAACAGGGCTCGCTTCTCGCAAAGCAATCGATGTTTTCTGATAGTTTGCATCGCGCCGCGTCGGGCAATATGCTTGTTTAGTAGCAGCGATCGTTTTTAATTTTGGAAAAAATACCGGATCGCATCGGTGGGATGGCAAAATTTTTTGGGTGTTCGGCGACCGCTGATCGACAAAAAAGTGAGTATGAAATATTTGACAACAGGGCTCGCTTCTCGCAAAGCAATCGATGTTTTCTGATAGTTTGCATCGCGCCGCGTCGGGCAATATGCTTGTTTAGTAGCAGCGATCGTTTTTAATTTTTGGAAAAAATACCGGTTCGCATCGGTGGGATGGCAAAATTTTTGGGTGTTCGGCGACCGCTGATCGACAAAAAAGTGAGTATGAAATATTTGACAACAGGGCTCGCTTCTCGCAAAGCAATCGATGTTTTCTGATAGTTTGCATCGCGCCGCGTCGGGCAATATGCTTGTTTAGTAGCAGCGATCGTTTTTAATTTTTGGAAAAAATACCGGATCGCATCGGTGGGATGGCAAAATTTTTGGGTGTTCGGCGACCGCTGATCGACAAAAAAAGTGAGTATGAAATATTTGACAACAGGGCTCGCTTCTCGCAAAGCAATCGATGTTTTCTGATAGTTTGCATCGCGCCGCGTCGAACAATATGCTTGTTTAGTAGCAGCGATCGTTTTTAATTTTTGGAAAAAAAATACCGGTTCGCATCGGTGGGATGGCAAAATTTTTTGGGTGTTCGGCGACCGCTGATCGACAAAAAAAGTGAGTATGAAATATTTGACAACAGGGCTCGCTTCTCGCAAACCAATCGATGTTTTCTGATAGTATGCATCTTGCCGCGTCGGGCTATATGCTTTTTTAGTAGCAGCGATCGTTTTTAATTTTTGGAAAAAATACCGGTTCGCATCGGTGGGATGGCAAAATTTTTTGGGTGTTCGGCGACCGCTGATTGACAAAAAAAGTGAGGATGAAATATTTGACAACAGGGCTCGCTTCTCGCAAAGCAATCGATGTTTTCTGATAGTTTGCATCGCGCCGCGTCGAACAATATGCTTGTTTAGTAGCAGCGATCGTTTTTAATTTTTGGAAAAAATACCGGATCGCATCGGTGGGATGGCAAAATTTTTGGGTGTTCGGCGACCGCTGATCGACAAAAAAAGTGAGTATGAAATATTTGACAACAGGGCTCGCTTCTCGCAAACCAATCGATGTTTTCTGATAGTATGCATCTTGCCGCGTCGGGCTATATGCTTTTTTAGTAGCAGCGATCGTTTTTAATTTTTGGAAAAATACCGGTTCGCATCGGTGGGATGGCAAAATTTTTTGGGTGTTCGGCGACCGCTGATCGACAAAAAAGTGAGTATGAAATATTTGACAACAGGGCTCGCTTCTCGCAAAGCAATCGATGTTTTCTGATAGTTTGCATCGCGCCGCGTCGAACAATATGCTTGTTTAGTAGCAGCGATCGTTTTTAATTTTTGGAAAAAATACCGGATCGCATCGGTGGGATGGCAAAATTTTTTGGGTGTTCGGTGACCGACAAAAAAGTGAGTATGAAATATTTGACAACAGGGCTCGCTTCTCGCAAAGCAATCGATGTTTTCTGATAGTTTGCATCGCGCCGCGTCGGGCAATATGCTTGTTTAGTAGCAGCGATCGTTTTTAATTTTTGGAAAAAATACCGGTTCGCATCGGTGGGATGGCAAAATTTTTGGGTGTTCGGCGACCGCTGATCGACAAAAAAGTGAGTATGAAATATTTGACAACAGGGCTCGCTTCTCGCAAACCAATCGATGTTTTCTGATAGTTTGCATCGCGCCGCGTCGGGCTATATGCTTGTTTAGTAGCAGCGATCGTTTTAATTTTGGAAAAAATACCGGTTCGCATCGGTGGGATGGCAAAATTTTTTTGGGTGTTCGGCGACCGCTGATCGACAAAAAAGTGAGTATGAAATATTTGACAACAGGGCTCGCTTCTCGCAAAGCAATCGATGTTTTCTGATAGTTTGCATCTTGCCGCGTCGAACAATATGCTTGTTTAGTAGCAGCGATCGTTTTTAATTTTTGGAAAAAATACCGGTTCGCATCGGTGGGATGGCAAAATTTTTGGGTGTTCGGCGACCGCTGATCGACAAAAAAGTCAGTATGAAATATTTGACAACAGGGCTCGCTTCTCGCAAAGCAATCGATGTTTTCTGATAGTATGCATCGCGCCGCGTCGGGTTATATGCTTTTTAGTAGCAGCGATCGTTTTTAATTTTTGGAAAAAATACCGGTTCGCATCGGTGGGATGGCAAAATTTTTTGGGTGTTCGGCGACCGCTGATCGACAAAAAAGTGAGTATGAAATATTTGACAACAGGGCTCGCTTCTCGCAAAGCAATCGATGTTTTCTGATAGTTTGCATCGCGCCGCGTCGAACAATATGCTTTGTTTAGTAGCAGCGATCGTTTTTAATTTTGGAAAAAATACCGGATCGCATCAGTGGGATGGCAAAATTTTTTGGGTGTTCGGCGACCGCTGATCGACAAAAAAAGTGAGTATGAAATATTTGACAACAGGGCTCGCTTCTCGCAAACCAATCTATGTTTTCTGATAGTACATGCATCTTGCCGCGTCGAACTATATGCTTGTTTAGTAGCAGCGATCGTTTTTAATTTTTGGAAAAAAAATACCGGTTCGCATCGGTGGGATGGCAAAATTTTTAGGTGTTCGGCGACCACTGATCGACAAAAAAGTGAGGATGAAATATTTGACAACAGGGCTCGCTTCTCGCAAAGCAATCGATGTTTTCTAATAGTTTGCATCGCGCCGCGTCGAACAATATGCTTGTTTAGTAGCAGCGATCGTTTTTAATTTTTGGAAAAAATACCGGTTCGCATCGGTGGGATGGCAAAAATTTTGGGTGTTCGGCGACCGCTGATCGACAAAAAAGTGAGTATGAAATATTTGACAACAGGGCTCGCTTCTCGCAAACCAATCGATGTTTTCTGATAGTTTGCATTGCGCCGCGTCGGGCTATATGCTTTTTTAAGTAGCAGTTGATCGTTTTTAATTTTGGAAAAAATACCGGTTTGCATCGGTGGGATGGCAAAATTTTTGGGTGTTCGGCGACCGCTGATCGACAAAAAAGTGAGTATAAAATATTTACAACATGCTGACAATAGGCTCGCTTCTCGCAAAGCAATCGATGTTTTCTGATAGTTTGCATCGCGCCGTCGAACAATATGTTGTTTAGTAGCAGCGATCGTTTTTAATTTTGAAAAAATACCGGATGCATTGGGGGGGGCAAAAGGGGGTTTGGCATGATGAAAAAATGAAGTTTTGCAAAGGGTCGTTTCGAAAAAATTTTTCGTGTATGCTTTGGGGCGGGCTTTTTTTTTTGAAACGTTTTTAATTTGGAAAATTTGGTTGCACGGTGGGGTGGCAAAAAATTTTTTGGGGTTGGGGGTATGACAAAAAAGTGGGTTTTAAATATTTCAAAGGGTCGCCCCGAAAAAAATATGTTTTTTAGTAGCAGCGGCCCCTAAAAAATTTTTGATACGGGGTTTTTTTTAAAAATGGTCCCCCGGTGGGGTGGCAAAATTTTTTTTCCGGGCCGCTTCGCAAAAATGATTTTTTCCGGGCCGCTTTCCAAACCAACGATGTTTTTATTTGATTTTCCCCTCGGGGATTGTTTTTTGCAATTTTTTTTTTAAAAAAGGTTCCAGGGGGGGGCAAAATTTTTTGGGGGGGTTTCCACCCCATCGAAAAAAGGAGTATGAAAAATTTAAAAGGGGGTTTTAAGCACGATGTTTTTAAATCTTGAATCGGGTTTTTTTTAGAGGGATTTTTTTTTTGGAAAAAAGGTTTGCAGGGGGGATGGAAAATTTTTTTTTTGTTCCGACCCCATCGAAAAAATGGATAAATATTTCAAAAAGGGTCGGGGTTTTTGAACGCAAACGTTTTTTTGGGAATAGTTGCAACGGTGGGGGAATTTTTTAACGCGACGTTTTTTTTTGAAAAAAAGGTTTATTATCAAAAGGGTGTTCCGACCCATCGACAAAAAAAAGGGAAAAAACCCCCGGGCTGCTTTGAAACCAAACTTTTTTGAAAGACGCCCGGTGGGGATTGTTTTTAGTAGCAAAAACATTTTTTTTTTGGAAAAAAGGTCGCTCTGGGGGGGCAAATTTTTTTGGGGTTTTCCCCGCGTCGAAAAAAAAAAATTTTGAAAATTTTTTTAAAATTTTGAAAAATCGGTTTTTTTGGGGTGAATTTTGGGGTGGGGAAGCTTTTAAAGGAGTTTTTAATTTTAAAAACCGGGTTTTCTGGAGGGAAATTTTTTGGGGGGGCTGGGGACCCCGTCGAAAAAAAAGGTATGAAATTTTTAAAAAATTTTTTTGCCCCAAACGTGTTTTTTTAATTTTGGGTCGGGGAAGCTTTTTTAAAGGAGTTTTTAATTTTTAAAAAACCTTCCTTGGGGGGGCAAAATTTTTTTGGGGGTTCGGGGCCGCTGTGAAAAAAAGGGTTTTTAAAATTTTAAACAGGTGCTTTGAAGCAAATTTTTTTCTGAAGTGATTGCAATGGGATATTTTTTAACAGGCTTTTTTTTGAAAATCCCGGGTTTCATGGTGGGGGGGCAAAATTTTTTTTTTTCGGGACCCACACAAAAAAAAAGGGTTAAAAAATTTTAAAACCCTTTTCCCCAAAAAAATGATTTTTTTGGGGGTTGTCGGGAAACCCCTTTGTTTTTTTACAAGGAGTTTTTTTTTTTAAAAAAGGTTTGCTTGGGGGGGCAAATTTTTGGGGGGGTTTGGCGCCGCGTCGAAAAAATAGGGGTTTTACAACAGGGTTTTGAAAAACCCATGCTTTCTGTTTTTCTCGCGCCGCGTCGAAAATATTTGATGCACACCTTTTTTTTGAAAAATCCGATGTCGGTGGGGTGGGAAAATTTTTTGGGGGCCGGCAGCTTGACAAAAAATGTTTAAAAATTTTTTAAAAAGGTTTTGTTTGCAAAAATGTGTTTTCGAAGTATGCAGGGGGGGTATATTTTTTAACAGGTCGTTTAATTTTTAAAAATTTTGGTTGCATCGGGGGGCAAAAATTTTTTTGGGACCGCGATCGAAAAAAAGGGGGAAAAAAGAAACCCGGGTTTCCAAAAAAGGGGGTTTTTTAAGTTTTATCGCCCCGGGGGAAAAAAAAGTTTTTTGACAGGTCGTTTTTAATTTTTGGGGGATGCATCGGGGGTGGCAAATTTTTTTTGTTGGGGCCCCTTAAAAAATGGTAAAATTTTGAAAAAAAGGGTGCTTTGCCCCAACTATGGATAGTATATTTCCCGTTTTTCTTTTTGACACGATGTTTTTAATTTTTGAAAAAACCGGTTTGTTGGTGGGGGAAAATTTTTTTTTTGGGACCGGATCGCAAAAAGTGAGAAAAAAATTTTCCCCGGGGCCCCTTTCGCAAAAATGAGTTTTTAATAATGATCGCCCGCAGGGGATTTTGTTTTAGTCGCACAAATTTTTTTTTTAAAATAGTGTGGGGGGAGGGAAAATTTTTTTTCGGGATATGACAAAAAAAAGGATGAAATTTTGCCGGGACGCTTTCGCAAAAATGAGTTTTTTTTTATAGGACGCCCCGCAACAATATTTTTAGTGGGAAACGTTTTTTTTAAAATAGTATTGGGGGGGAAAAATTTTTTTTTGGGGCGTTGGAAAAAATTTGGTTTCGGGGGCGCTTTCGCAAAAAGATGTTTTTTTTTAAAACCCCCCTCGAACAATATGTTTGGTTTTGTGCAGCGCGTTTTTAATTTTTTAAAAAAAGGACGACTGGGGGGAAAAATTTTTTTGGGGTTTTGGGGCCGCTGTGACAAAAAATGGTTGAAAAATTTTACAAAGGGTGCCGAAAGCAACAGTTTTTGTTTCCGCCCGCATTAAAAAGTTTTTGTAGCCGACGTTTTTTTTGAAAAAGGTGTGTGGATGGAAAATTTTTTTTTTGGAACCGGGATCGAAAAAAAAAGGAAAATTTTAAAAAGGGGGCCCCTTTCGCAAAAAAGATGTTTTGAAAGGCCGCCAACAATATGCTTTTTAGTGCAGGCGTTTTTTTTTTTTGGAAAAAACCGATCGCTTTGGAAAAAATTTTGGGGTTTTGGGGACCCGGGGTGCAAAAAATTTGTTTTGCAAAAGGGTCGCCCCAAAGAATTTTTTTGAAATTTTTTTCCCCGCAATTAAAGTTTTTTAGTCGCGTCGTTTTAATTTTGAAAAAAACCGGTTGATCGGTATAAAATTTTTGGCCACGTGATGCAAAAAATGGTTAAAATTTTTTCAAAGGGGGTTTGAAAAACAGTTTTCTAAGTTGTCCCCCGGGGTCCAAAAGCGTTTAAAGCGTGTTTTTAATTTTTAAAAAGGAACGGTGGGGGTGGCAAATTTTTGGGGTTCGGCGACCGCGATGACAAAAATGAGTATGAAATATTTAAACATGCTTTTGGGAAAAATTGTTTTTTTTTCCCCCCCCCTAAAATTTTTTTAGACCGATCGTTTTTAATTTTGGAAAATACCGGTCGATGGGGGGGCAAAATTTTTTTGGGTTGGCGACCGCTGATCGACAAAAAGTGAGTATGAAATATTTGACAACAGGGCTGCTTTCCCCAAAGCAATCGATGTTTTTTGGGGGGCCTTGGGGCCCTTTTTTTTTTAAAAGGGTTTTTTTTTAAAATTTTTCCTTGGGGGGTTTTTTTTGGGGCCCCCAAAAAAGGGGGGAAAAATTTTTAAAAGGGGCCCCCCCCCCAAAAAGTTTTCTGATAGTCATCTTGCCGGTCGGGTTTTATGCTTTTTTAAGCAGCGATCGTTTTTAATTTTTGAAAAATACCGGTTTGCATCGGTGGGGGGCAAAATTTTTTGGGGGTTCCGGGGCCGCTGATCGACAAAAAGTGAGTATGAAATATTTAAACCTTGCCCGCAAACAATCGTGTTTTCTATAGAGCCGCCCCTGTTTTTTGTTTTTTTTTACAGCTTTTTTAATTTTAAAAAAACCCGGGGATGGTATAAAAATTTTTTTTGGGGTCCCCGGGGGGAAAAAAATATTGAAAAGGGGCCCCGGG
>JAGVSL010000327.1:0-24479 GCA_022494535.1 Himalopsyche phryganea
AATATCGGTAAGGTATAAGTAAAATGACGTCAATGTTTTGACTGCAATTCTTTTCAAATCTTGTTGCCAAAAAAAGTAATAACTTTGAGATATACGACGACATCTGTATTTTGGATATACCTGTGTTAAAAATTCTTCGGCAGTCTGCAGAGCGAAAAAATTAAGTTGCGAAGGAGCGTTGTGATTTGAAATTTGGAGCGGCAAAAATAAATAAACCGATTTACACGAAAAAATCTATCGAGCCCATTCTTCAACATTATGTCGGTATCACTAGGAATTTCCAAATACATAAAAAAATGCTTTGTTTAATCGATACCTCAATTCGAAAACGTAGCAACTCAAAAAGCATAGATTTGAGCAGTGGCGTAGCTAGGGTTTGTGACGCTCGGGGTTGCCCTTGAATTTGCAGCCCCCCTCAGCTTTTCTCCAAAATTATAACAATTACGAAATTAAAGAGTGGGAATGTAATAATTTCTTGAAAAGTACGTACTATATTTTTATAATCCTGACAAATTTTATGTTTAATATTAATAATTTTTCTCCAAAAAAGGTGATTTCATATTTACAATAGTGTTTATATCCGTGGCGCAGTTGGTTTCGTCGCTGGCTACGGTTACGGATGTCTCAGGTTCAATTCCTGGTGCGGACGGTTTTCATAGATTGATCTTTCAATCGATTTATGGATCTCTGTTCGTAGTCTGAGTCCTCCCTCCCACCAATCCCATCCTCACGGGGCGTAACGAGAGCGATTAGCTAACCACTAGTCCTATCATAACCCTATCCTTCTGTCCCCACTCTCTTCGAATAAGAAAAGAGGGGTTGAGCAACTGAGTGACAATCAGTTCTCGTAGAAAAAAATCTGTCAAGATACCTCCATTAGGAGACCATATGCTCCACATTGGGAGCGGACATGGAAAAAAATAATATTATAGGCTATTTTTTAAATTACCTATTCTTTTTTTATTTAATCATAAATCGTGACTAAGCAAAAGATTGCGTTACAGGTAATATTTTTTTATGTATAAATATAATTTCTCGAGAAATATATACTATATTTTTACAATCCTGTCATTTACAAAATTTTAAATTAAATTTGTTAAGTCCCGCGGGTCTGTTTTTCAAATATTTCAAAAAAAGTAATTTTTTGATGAATATCAAATACTTATTGTTGGCCGCAAATGAGTACCAACGGTCTAGACGCTTACTCGTAAATGAGTCATAAGATTATGTTTTTAAAATGGAAGAATAATATTTTACTATGTTCACAACATTACCATCACTATCATGTTTGAGACGTTTTTGCTTAATTTCTGTAATCACGTCAGTCAAATCATTAAAAAATAACTAGTTTTAAAATTATGGGAAATAGAATGACGTACCGTACATTATGATTCATTTATATATGGATATATTTATGGTTATTTATTTTAATAATTATTTGTTTTTTTTTATTAAAAAATAGTAAACTATTTACAGTATTTTATTGAAACGACATCATGTCTAATAAATGTAAATATACATTAATGTAATGTAATATATTTTATGTGTAAGGTTATTTTTCAGTAAGGTCATTTGAAAGTATTTGAGTTCAATAGGTATCTACAATAAACACATTTTTAATTTGGATTATTGCGAGTGTACACTTCCATGTATTTTGTCACTAACGACCCGGGTTTCGCCTTTCGGCATCTTCAGGCATTTGAGCTCACGAATGGACTCGAACTGACAGACAGTAAACAGTGTCTAACGTTTATATATAAGATACAAATACGACAAATATTATTTACGAGGTAAAATTTTATACGTCTGAGAGCCACACTGATATTTGAGTTAACATTGTTAACATTGTCAGTTCGAGTCCATTCGTGAGCTCGAATGCCTGAAGATGCCGAACGGCGAAACCCGGGTCGTTAGTGACAAAATACATGGAAGTGTACAAAATCTCAATAATCCAAATTTGATATTGAAATTCCATCAAGCACCCTCAGTCGATGTCTTAAATTAAACACATTTTAATTGCATATTAGAGTTCATGATACTTTATTTTGTTTCTATAAATTACATAACTATAATAATTATCTTATCGTTGTTTTGATTAAATAATAATAAATAAATAAAAATATATGCAATATAATTCATGACACTATATACAGGTTGCTCCGAGATTAGAAAAGCTATATAGAATATGTAGGTATATGAGAACATTTGTAATCGGATGGCGGTTGTACAAGATTATCAAATTCGAGTAGATAAATTGTGTTTTTACGTCAAATGACCAACATGCAGTGAATACATATATTATTTATATTTCTTTTATGTTTAATTAATTAATAAATAGATACAACAATATTATTTTCAATTTTTCCTATTTTTCCCTCTTCTGTTTGGTCATGGAACTGTTTATACATACATAGTTTTGCTGGTCAAAATATCTCAGATTATGGTACAAATTTGTTGTTGTTGTTTTTTTTAAATTAACTATTTAGTCTAAACGTATGCATTTCCGTTTGAAAATATTTTGTTTTTAATTACATAAAGCTGAAACTACTAAGTAATCAGAAATACACTGAAAATTGTATGAAATATAATAATTTAAATAAAATTTAAATTTTCAATCAGGGTAAGTTTTCCCATTGGTCTAAGATTGGTCCACTACGAGGGAAAAGGTTTGAAATGATGCTGTCATAATATCATTAAAATACTATTGCCATTTGTATATTTTTTACTTTATTAAAGGTATAGAGAACCGGTAGAGAAGTAAGAGAAGTGGTAAAGATATGAATTAATATGCGTTATATTTGATTTATTGATGATTTTGTAAGCTGTCAGATTGTATGTCTGGATTTGGTCTGTGTTGAAATTGCAAGATCATTTATTTTTAAGTGAAATAAAAGGTAAAAAAAATAATTGATCCGTTATATTTTTTATTATAAAATAGTTAATTTATTGTAAAATAGTCTCAGATTATTATCGAGTCGTATCAATCAAATATGTACTAATATTAGGTAAGTTTATTTAGATCGACTTGATTTGTGCTTATCTGCTAATTTATGGGATTAACGAATGGTTCTCGGTTATGCGAGTCTTCATTTTCTCATATGAATTACATATAATCCAAATATCAGCCTCGTTTGACAGATAACCAACCCGATGACTGCATGCGCTTTTACAAAAAGTGGTTATCAACCAGGCTATCAGCAGATTGTCAACGATACAGAATGTCAATATCTCATCAAATTCAACATTTAAATTATTGTATTTGAATCAATAAAAACATACGACAATACTGAATTTTAATTATTTTGTGAGCACATACTTATCTAATAATATTTTGCATTTAAAATAAACATTTTTATGTTTGAAGAAAAAAAACTTAAGTAAAATTTGCTATAAGAATCATATTAGAAGTCGATCCCGAGAAACATTTAAATTGAAAAGTAGTTCTCAAGGTAGAAAAGGTTGGGCACCCTTACACTAGGGCAATACTATGACTTTTAGATATCCCAATATGTGTATTATGTATGGCTGTATAAGGCTGCCTTACCTATTTTACAGTGATAAAACATTTACGGAGATTGTCCAAATCTATTGCTTTTGTCATTTTCAAATAGAGCCTCAAATATTGTATCTTGCGCTGGTTTGAGCAAGATCTTTATGTAAAGAAAAATAAAAAACGAAGTATCTGGGTCAAAGAATATAGGCGACGCTTGGTCGCTATCCCAATGATTCCAAAAACTATCTTCGATACAAACCTCTCATAGAGATTCAATTGTTGGAACCAGAGGCACGACAAGACTTTTAATTTTGCCGATCAAGTTAAGCCTTTAGCCAGACAATCGTCGGGTGGGAAAGTCTATTAAAAATCTAGCTTTTGGTTAATCTTCTTATTGAGCCTTGGCGCAGTTAATTTTTACATACCACTTATACCTAGCTTATGTTTAGGAAGAAAATAATGGGGAACAAAGGAAATAATAGGCTAGCTCTCGGGTGGATAAAATAACAAAATAAAACACAATAAATTTGATGAGTATTAATTTATAGCTTTTTGAGAACAACAATTTGTTTATTCAGATTAGGTATGTACAGATCTTATTATAATATAAACTGCCAATATTCTTATTACCGAAGGTAAAAGTTAACAATGCAGTATTAAATTTGGATTATTGAGATTTTGTACACTGATTTTGTACATTTGAAGTGTACAAAATCTCAATAATCCAAATTTGATATTGAAATTCCATTAAGCACCCTCAGTCGATGTCTTAAATTAATGCAGTATTAGTCATTAGTAATTTTTCCCTGAATTTATAATGTTACTTTATTATAAAAGTTATACTTTTTCTTTGAATGATTAATAAAAGATATTAATGAATCATACAATAAGTGTTCAGTAAAAAATATTAATCAATAATATTTTAATACAGAAGTATGTCTGCTGTGAAAACTTGCATACCTACATCGGTAATTTTGTCATACGCTACATCGCGTAGATTTTTATTTTTGTATTAAGAGCTCTTCACTTTCCATATACATGGAAACGATTTATACAAATTTAAAAAATCCGATTTTCTAGACCACATTCTGATATCCATATTTTAAATATAAAAAAATTTGATAGCCAATTTTTAGGTTATATTTAGTGTCAAGTATATGAGGCGATGTGAATACGCGGGAATAGTGGATGGTGTGATGGCGTGCGCATCAGGCGTTGTCCTTCGTTTACCCTCAGACACACTTTTTTGCGCTATTTTTCCCCCTCTCCACCGAGGCGTGCGCGATAGAAGCAGAGTGTGAGAGCCCTATTCTTCCAATGAATGCAGAGACAATAATTATTATTGTCGCATCATTTCAGTTCGTAGAATTCCTTCGGCGAGTGTTGACGTGACAGTTCAGCGCACCTCGTGCACTTGTGTCGCATTTCTTCTTGTGAGAGCAATATTTTTGCAGTTATATACAATTCTTGCTCAATTGAAAGTACTATTAAAAACATAAATACATATAAGTGAGTGGTTCAGTGCTTAATCTTGAATTTCTATCGTCAGTTATATCAGATTATTCTTGCATCTCCGAAGAATGTCGGGTCGTGCTAACGGTGAGCTACTTTTATTTCATTATTGATTGAGTTGGCATTTACTTGGTAGAACTCCATTATAATACGATACAAATATCAAAATAATTATTCTGCAAAATTTCATTAGGTATTTGATAGCCATTTCGGCATAACGCCATCGTCAGAACTATACTTTGACTTATTTTAACTAGTAACGTACTTGTATTAGTACGTTAAATATTTTAATTCTAAATAAATATCATGACCTTGGAATACGTGGGATGACATAACAGTATATATAGCCAAGCCAAAATAAGTTTAAGTTTAGTTCTGAAGTTAAGCTGAAATAGGTATCAACTAACTAGTAAAATTATGTAAAATTAAATGCTTGGATGTTTTTATCCTATTTTATTTTATTATTACCTTACCACACAAATAACTCCCTTGGGTAAATGTGCGTATCGGTGAACGTTGTCTATAAATGCATTTTTTCACCAAAAAGTATGCAAAATGAATTGTTTTAGGGTAGAACAGTCTTTTATCAAGCTAAATATATGGAACATATTCAAAAATGATGAAAGCAAACGTTCGAATAGTGGTTTATCGCTTAGTAGTTGTGTATGTTCTTCAATATTGGTCCGCCATATTGCAATAAATTGCGCATTATCACGTCGCACGCGGAGAAATGGCTGTCAACTAACTAATAAAACTTTGTAATGCTTTGATATTTTATCCTATTATATTTGAGTTCTACCAAATAAATGCCTTACGTAAAATAAAGATACTTGAATTCGTAGGAATCTTCATTTAGACTCTGATTCGTTTGATACACACTTGAATATGTTTGGTTTGTTTTTGGAGTTATTGCAATATGGCGGGCCAAAAATAAAGATTGTGACATACCACTGTTAAAATGTTTCCTTTCGTCGTTATTGAATATATTTAACTTGATGAAAGACTATTCTACCCTAACACATCATTTCGCGGGTTTTTTGGTGAAAAAAATGCAGTTTTAGATTACGTCCACCAATACCCTCCATTTACCCTCCCGTGACCTAAAGGCATATGATTAAACACAACAGGAACAGATAGAACATGAAAAAATAATATCTTTGTCGTATCTATTTATTAATTATTTAAACATTAAAGAAATATATATATGTATTCACTGGTAACGGGACTAAACAGAACAAGAAAAAACAGAACAATTTGAAAATAATATTTTTGTCGTATCTATTATTTATTGAACATACAAGACATACATAAGATATTTAATTGCTGCGTAAGATTATTGTAAAATTTCTGTAAATTCGTTTAGCAGTTATTAAATTATTTAAACTTATTAAATATTCCAAATCATCCACCCCCTAAAATTATGCACTAAATTAACAAAAATATCATAAATTTAAAATGATCTTGGATCATCAATCGAGATTTTTTCAATTTAAATTTACAATTATAATAGACATGAGTGACATCTCATCGAGTTTCTCGCGTAAGATTTTCCGATTTTCAAATCTTTTGGCTAATCAGATATATTTTCCATACAAATTTTAAAATATTTAAAAAAAGTGCTTTGTATTATATAAAATAAACAGTAAGGTCATTTGCAAATATTTGTGTTTAATATCTATAGGTAAAAAAATTCTATTTGCATAATAGAGTTTATTATACTTTTTGGTTTTTAATAAATTACATAACTTAGATAAATATTGTACCGTTGTTTTGAATAAAATATAAAAAATACATTAAAATAAACGCATTACCAATTGCTTATACGGTAGCCATTGCTGTACAAAATCAAAGTCAACGACAATTCAAAACAACGCTACTATTTTTTATAGTTATGCAAATTTATAGTAACAAAAAAGTAAAATAAACTCTAATATACAATTAGAATGTGTTTATTGTAGATATTATACACACATATTTGCAAATGACCTTACTGTTTATTTCATTATCTTAAAATTTTTTTGGAAAAAAAATATCTAATTCGCCAAAAATTTTGAAAATCGAAAAATCGTACGAGATAAACTCGATGAGAAGTCACTCATGTCTATAATCATAAATTTAAATTGAAAAAATCTTGATTGCTCATCCAAGATCTTTTTAAGCTTATGATATTTTTGTTGATTTAGTGCAAAATTTTGTGGGTGGGTGATTTGGAATTTTGAATTAATTTAATAACCGGTAAATGAATTAACATAAATTTTATAATAATCTTATGCAGTGATTGGATATCTTATTTATGTCTTATATTTTCAATAAATAATAGATACGACAAAATTGTTTTCACTACTGTTTTCAAATTGTTCTGTTTTTTTATGTTATGTTTTTTCCTGTTCTGTTTCGGCATGAAACCGTATTCACTGCATGTTGGCCATTTATTGTATTAATTAATATCTATTGTGTTCAACTTTTAATACGAAAAAAATATTATTTTCAACTGTTTCATGTTCTGTTTAATCATATTCTGTTTAGTCCGGTTACCTAAAATAACATAAGATTTTTGCAGTTCCAGATAATGACGGTGAGGTGAAGAGGACCCCGGCCATTCTTAAAGAATCGGATGCCGTAATTACCCTTGAAGATAGAAGGTAATTTTTAAACGAAATCTTTTAATTTATCGAGTGTTTAATATATTATGCTTTTATTTCGTATTATTTGTAAAATTTGATAAACATGCCTAACAACCAGCTAATCTTTTTTTTCTAAAAAAAAACTTAATGCTGTTAAATTAATAAACAATTAAAGTAATTAAATTTCAGGTAAGAAATTGGCATTCAACAAATATTAGAATCAAGGAAACCAATATATTATGCAAAATACGAATTATTACAACGAAAAATGCCCTTGTGTATTCCTATTTACTAATATTGTCAAATTATCTATGACAAATGTATTTATTATTTACTTTGTGGAAATTTATTTTTTAATATTCAATTGAAATTGATAACTTTGTTATTTCACGGGTTGTGTTACTAGCCGTGACACAGCCAGTGGAATAATTAAGTTATCAATTATAATTTTTTATGTATTTATTACTATTTAAATCAGGCTCGTCCCATCCGCGGCCTAAGAAAGCTGGTAATGTGGCCCACAACAAATGGCAAAGTTTTACTTTATTATTTTACTTTACCCGGTAATTTACTTAACCAATAAATAGTATTACTTAAAAAGAACTAATAGTATCATGAAAAGAAATTTCGATTTTACTAAAACTTTCATATATTATTTTGTCACTATATCATATAATGTAGTTGTATTATTGTTTTAAAAACATTGATACCACTATATACTGTAGATTTTTAAAAGCACATCTGAAAAACAGATGTCAACTCTTTGCTAGACAGACTTGAAAACTTCACTTTTTCCATTTATAAGTGCAATAGTGTAAAAAAATATTCTGAGAGTGCAATTATTAAAAAAAATTCTTTCGACATTTTATATTTTTTAGACGACCTAACGAAAAAACCTACTTATTCGTTTTAAGCACAATAAAACCAGTGTGATTTTTGACATTTCGCGCCAGGGTATTCCTATTAGATATATTACTATTTAAATGATAAATACATAATTTGCAAACGTTTAATCAGATTTGTCAATTTATATTAATTCTAAGTAAGCCCATTGCGGATAGTTTAGTTTTTGGCAATGGGCGCCTGGGTTGATCATTATATTACTATTTATAAACATTGTCAAATTATGTACGATAAAATTAACACTAAATGGATAAAATGACATATTGAGTTAGTTACGCCAAATTCCTTATTTCTACCGTGTGAATACACTTATTTTTATAAATCATACTTTTACTTTAAAACAGTTTTGTACAAACAAGCTAAATGATGTTTGAAGCTTGATGATGAAATGAAAATAGTTTTGTGTTTCGGGTACAGGGTTAAGAACCCCTGGATAATGGATTTGAGTTAAAGGCATCTAGTTCACTCCTGCTATACTTCACAGTCTTTAAAAATTAGCCACTTCTTCGTGATTCACTATGAAAATATAGATTTTTTCTACGCACATTTGCACATTTTTTTTATGAAATTTGAGTATTACTGAATAATTCATTATATATTTGGGCCTTAATTCAATTCTGATGTGATTTAATTTTACATGAGAGATATGTAAGATATTTACTTATTTTTTAGAGGTCTTTGACATTTATGATTTGTCACTTTTAGGGTGTTAACAGTCGATTCTTGGTGGAAAGGCATTTATATTTTAAAAATAAAACACAATTTGTTTGTACTAATTCCACATGTTTATAATGAATATAGGATCGACTTCGCTAGTTACGAGCATTATCAACTTTTCATTTTATAATGCTCGTGATGAGCGAAATCGGTTGTGATCATTATAAACATGTGTAACTAGTACAAACAAATAGTGTTTTATTTTTAAAATATTTGTGATTTGTATAATTTTTAATTGGTGAAAAAAATTTCTTTGGAAAATCAATAATTTTTACCATAGCATTGTTTAAGCCATTTAAATACATATACTTAATTTATATATAATATACTTTCAATGATGCTATGTAAAACATCCAAGATATTTTTATCTCTTATAAAATTGTAGTTTCTAGCAAAAAAAATGTCACGAATAACTTTCGAATAACTTTTGAAACGAAACGATAACGATAATTTTTGAATGAAAATTAAATTCAGTACTATATGTTAAATAAGCAGTGGTTATCGTCTTTTGATTTTTTACCCTTTTTTTACAGAAGTTTGTCAGTCGAACGACGAAACTCCAGGAAGCCATCGAAATTTCCACGGAGCTCCAATGATCGACCACGGTTGGATCTTCCGGACGTGGCTGCCGTGCTGAATTCGGCAGAACCCTTGTGTCCAGTGCCTCGACAAACCGACTCCGATAACGACATATTAACCGTCGTAAAGTGGACTACGTTTAAAACTACTAATGTCTCAGATTTGATAAAATATGCGACACCTCAGACAAACGCTTCGCCAGCACGCGCAAACCCCAATATTCCAAGCAGTCGCTTGGTGGACGCATTACTCAATCCTCGAAACGCTACGCCAGCAAGCGAAATCTCCATTTTATCTGACTCTACTCTTTCACGTGCAACCAGCTATTCGCAAAACGCTACGCCTGCATCCGCAATCCCCAATTCGTCAAACACTTCGTTATCGAGCTATAAACTTACAAATTATCCGCAAACAAGCGAAAATTCGTCCTCGAATGTCTTGTCATTACGCGCAAACTCCAATTTTCCAAACAGTCGCTTGGTGGACGCATTGCACAATTCGCAAAACGCTACACCAGCACGCGCAGTTCCCAATTTGTTATCCCGAAATTATTCGAAACCAAGCGCAAGTTCTTTCGATGTCTCATCAGTACGTAAAAACAATATTTCAAGCGATCGCTTGAAGGATTGGGTTTTGCTGTCGCAAAAAATTACGAAAGAACGCGCAATCCCCAATTTGTCTAACGCTACGCAAGCACGTGCAACCAGTGATTTGTCAAACGCTAAATGTTATTCAGTGACAAGCGAGAAGAGGCCGGAAGATGACATGTCGCAGAGAAATGTCATCGACCTGACGGTCTCTGACAATGAAATGCCTGTACCGGCAGTGGCAACCATATCTAGTGTAAAGAACAAAGTCGTCAAGAATCGAGGAGCCAGAAAAAGACGACTTCGTGAATTTGATACACATGATGAAAGTGACGAGGCTGAAGAGTTAGAGAAGGAGATGTAATACATATTGTTATAAAATGTATTTAAAATGTAATAAACAGTTTGAAAAAAAATATTTCTTAATTTATCTCTTTGTCTATCTGTAACACCAAAACTATGCTCAGTACAACACACACACCCACTTGGTGGCACAGTCTGATATTTATACAATATATTTAATACTAATTTTGAACTATTTATTCAAAACAATACAGGTAACACGCGTGTAGGAAAACGAAGAAGGTACTTAGCTTATATCCATTAAACAATGCACTTTGCTCTCAAGTCTGTACTTTATTTTCTCAGATTTATTTGACTCAATACTTAATAGTCTATTATGGGGTCAGGTTTTGCTAATTTTCTTACAAAATGAAATACGTTTTTGAACAAATAATTTTTTGTTAATATTTTTGAGACAACCTGTTTAGTCCCTATGGTAAACTTAAATCATGTTGCTTATTTGGGATACTTTTTTCCTAATGAATAATTTATGCCAAAGCGGTTACTAAGCTATACTGCATTGTGAATTTGAACTTTACTTGTATTATTTAAGGCGTAATTTTGGAATACTCGAGGTTTTACTTTAAATATATTTGAGACGAAAAACTATAATCTGTCTGCTAATTTATTTTCGCCGAGTACAGACAGTGGCGGTCGGTGACAGAAATATAAGAGAGTGCAAAAAAAGATTCATCTATCCATGTAAGAAATCCACCCTCCGATTCTTGGATTGTAAAAAAAACCTTGCTAACACAAAATTTAAAGTCTGATATTGATGGTAACAATTGTGTTCTTCTCTGGTATATTACATATTATATGGCAGTTTGTTCATTTTTTAGTTTAAACTTGTCAATGAAATCGCATACACAGGGTAAGTCATTTGTAGAATTCGTTATGGAAGAATTTTAAATTTAGAGGAAGGGGTTTATAAAACACAACAGGATACACGGCTGAGCATTATGGAATATCTAGGACAGTCTTGAAAAAAACTCTAAACTATCTATTTTAAATCCTTTAACGTTATATATTACCATAATTATAGTGCTATAGAGAGTATTCTATAATTCAAAAGTTTACAGGGTAGGTATATAGTATATAATTTTTATATAATGTGTATTATATAACATTTCGAAATGCTTTCGCATTTCTTTTTCTCACTCAAGATTTCCTATTAAATATAACTATGTGTTATTGAATCACACTTAACAGTATTTGAAGTGCTCAGTATCAAAGATAGCCAAAGGTACGCTTGCAGTTTTTCAGGTGGAAGGAAATGCTGTAGCTAAATAGCCATTGCAAATTAAGATTTTATTTATATTATCAGGGTAATAGTCCCGTCAGTATCAATATTAAATTCAGATTTTTTCAATGCGATTTTGTGATGTTGTTTCTCCTCGAGTTGATCTCGAGTGACTTATAAAAATTCTCATTTGGCTTATAGCGTTGTTGGCTACGGTAACCGATGTCTCGGGTTCAATTCCCGGTGCGCACATAAATTGATCCTTCAATCGACTTTTGGATTTCTGTTCGTAGTTATGCATGTTTGCGATGTTTAAAAATTAAATCCTCCCACCCGATCCTCAAAAACGGGGAGTAGCGAGAGCGATTAGCTAAGTACTATCCAGTCCTAACACTATTATTCTATTCCAACTCTCTTCGAAAAAAGAGAGGTTGAGTAACTAACAAGTAGTTCTCATAGAAAAATTCTGTTCAGATATCTCCATTATTAGACCATATTGGGAGCGGACATGACAAAAAAATCTCATTTAACTTTTCAATTTCAAATAATTGGTGCATTGCCATTAACGGTAATGTCAAATATATTTTGTTAATTTTAAATTTTATATATATAATTTTAAAGGTTTATTTAGGTTTTTGAAATGGTGTCTAAATAGGGCGGGGAACGTTATATGTACAAGGGTTATGATTGTAATGTTAATTTTTTTTTTCATTTTTGTCATCGACATGCGGACTTTACGGGTGGGAGGGATTTTTCGACATCACAGAAATTAATTAAAAAATCAAGTAATGAAACTGTTCGTACTGTTATTCTAACACGTGAATACCGTAACGAAGCCTACGACATTGACCACTCGACAATGGACCCGACAAATGGACTGACAATATTAGTTATAAATGTCTTTTTCTGTTTAGTATCATGGTTACAAACCCCAACACAAAGTACACAAATGCTACTGTGAAGTGATAAAACTGCAAATACAGATGAGATTTCAATTGTCATTTTAAGATAAACAAAATGTCTAGAGCTAAATAAAAATATGTAGAATATTCATATTTTTATCTTAACTGATACACATATGAAAAATATGCAACAATTTTATTTAGATATTAAATAACGTAACCTTACTTCTCTTTGTCGAAGAGAGAAGGAATAGAAGCATCGGGCTAAGGCAGAACTTTCACTACGCTGGGATGAAGTTTTAGACATCGCAAAAATCCATGACTACGAACAGAAATCCATAAATCGGTTGAAAGATCAATTTATGAAAACTGTCCGCACCGTGAATTTAACCCGAGACATCCGTAACCGTAAACGCTACCAACTGCGCCACGGACGCTGACATACGATAATATTATGACGGCAATATAATATCGTCTTCTTACTGCGAAAATCCAATAACTCAAATTTTATGTAAAAATGGCTTATGTATGAATGCGATTATATTCATTTTTTCAAGTAAGAGAATCCGTTTACCACCTACCTTCTAATGGAGGTATCTCAACATAAGTTTTTCTACGAGAACTGCTTGTTACTTAGTTATTCAACCTCTTTTTTTCGAAGAGAGTAGGGATAGAAGGATATTGGTAAGACAGGATTAGTGGTTAACTAATCGCTCTCGCTCCACCTCGCTTTTAGGATTGGGTGGGTGGGAGTAAATTATAGACATCACAAACACCCATGCCTACGAACAAAAATCTTTGAATCGATTTATGAGACTGTCCGTAGAGTACACGCCGTATAAATTTACACTACTGCTCTAGGATCTAGGATCAGAGGATCCATACATACTAATACACTGACACGCTCTGAGTATTATACAGAAAGCGTATCAGTGTAGTAAAAAGTGCAAAGTTATTCGACGTTCCAGGATTAAAACCCGAGCGTAGTAGGTACTTAACTCAAAACACAAAAATTTAGCAATGTGGTATTTAAGCTA
Organism: Himalopsyche phryganea; assembly: GCA_022494535.1. Taxonomy (NCBI): domain Eukaryota; kingdom Metazoa; phylum Arthropoda; class Insecta; order Trichoptera; family Rhyacophilidae; genus Himalopsyche; species Himalopsyche phryganea. Next base: position 13,937 of record JAGVSL010000327.1, read on the forward strand.
TAGGCGTACGATATGTAACATTGAGTTCTATTCCATACTCCATACACAGAAATAAGCTTTAATTTTTCCTTTCCTACTCGCGTAGGGAAGGCTTTAGCGAGCTGGCAATAGTTGTCAAGCACAGTAAATTGAGTTAATATCAAGCTGCCAGGTCTCACTGTAGGAGAGATACTGATATTTTTTATTGTAACTTTTTAACAAGATAAGCAATGTTGGCGCCTTCAATCTTCTGTTTTAACTTTATTTTAAATTATGGAAAGGTCTTAAAATTTATTAATGATGATTATAAATATTCTATACATACCACTGATAAAAACCACATTTGAAAACAGATGCTTATGGCGAACACGTTTGATTTTGTCAAGAGAGCGGACGTCCCAGCCTCTTATTAAGTCCAAAATAAAAAAGCGAAGATATACCTGGCTTGGACACGTGCTACGGTTGCCCCAGGGGAGCCTGAATCCTGTCTGTCTCTTCTACCAACCAGATGGATTCCGTCGCCCTGGAAGGCTGCTGATGACCATCCATAGGATGTATTCGGTGGAGCTACTGGATGCTGGAATGATCTGTGACGAAACGAGAAGACTGACGGGGGACAGAGGAGCTTGGAATAAACGCGTGGTGGCCATATGCTCCGAATAGGGAACGGATATGGTTGAAAATATACCAACCACATTACCAGCTGATATCAAATAATGACATGCGCATTAACTAGCTGAAATAAAATACAGAGGGGGAGTGGGCGAGGGGGTTTATTAGGTTTACAATGTACATAGGTACTAGAATACCAAGTACTAATTAATTATTCAATTAAGCGACATATTATTCTATGAAAAAAAATATACATATACTAAATAGTACCGTGGATGAAGATATAATTACGTATCGTTCCATGCTAACGCGCAGATGAGGGCTGTGAAGTCGGAGTCGTAAAAACCGATTGACTCCTTTTTTTATATCCCAATTTACTTAAAAATAATAATAATCTAGGTATGTTAACAATATAAAAATAAATAAATTGATACTCTATCCTTTCGTTAAATATCTATTCACCGCTATATAATATATTTATCAGTTGTCTGTTGGTTGGTGAACCGGTATCGTCTCACCTGCGCCATCTCTCATCTCCGCCCATCCGCCATTCAAAAACGGAAGCGCGTAAAATGGTTCCGAATTGACAGTTGACTTTCTTAAAATATTTTTGAGATGTCACAATAAAGGGATATGCAATTTTTTTTTAAACTATGTCTGCTTCCAATGTGGAAGATATTGACTACTTATGAAGATTATCTTAACAGAAGTTTTTCTACGATAACTAACTGTTAATCAGTTGCTCAACTTCCCTTTCTCGAAGACAGTAGGGATGCACAGGGTTAGGACAGGACTAGTGGTTAGTTGATCGCTCTCGCTATTCCCATGTAATGGCATTCGAACCCGTGAGCATCACAACGGGAGTCAACGACCTTGACCACTCGGCCACGATCCAGAGCGAGTTTCTGGGGTCATAGATGTAAATACGGCAGCTAGTGAGAGTGTCCTCCTACAGGCCACTTTTGTGGCATTTTTTTTCGGCTTTGATTTTAGCAGTGAAGGAGTTTCAATTTAATAAATTTAATTTAATAGAATATACTAACTTATTCTGAAATAAATGTGATGTAATTATTATTATTTTCTGGTCCCAATAGTATGAGTTTGTTCATTAAATAAATATTTTTATGGTCCTAGAAGAACAGGTCCATTAATTCTTCTTTTAGTGATATTTTGTTGTATATTTAAACACTGCGGATAAGAATATTAAAAATGATTGTCTTTCTGGACTTATACTCCGCCCATCATAGATATCGTCGGCATAGTGGCAGAAAGCGATAAATCGAAATCGACTGCTTGAGTTGTGAATCTACGATAGATTTTAGGGCGATCTATCTCGACGAAAAAACAAGCTCAGCAATATTGCATGTATTTTTTACTTAATTTAAAGAAGTCAATTTCTAATTAAGTTAATTTCGTTCATAGTTATTAGTTTGCAAAAACTATAATTAACACTATTATAAAAACAAATTACTAATACTTAAAATCTACAAATAAATAAAACTTCATATCGTTATATAACAGAAAAAAATCAGTGAATGAATGTTTATTTTACTGATTGACAAAATATACTCTCGGAGGCAGTATTTTTCAACAGAAAATTCCGTAGGTAATAAACAAATAAAAATAATAATAAAGTATTGAAGACTAGGCATTTTCTCATTTTTGTACATATGCACATTTTTTAAATGACTAACATTGTTTTTAGTTTGCTTACCTATCTCGTGTTTTATTTTTTCGCAACCAAGTTCACTGAACCAGTTAGCGGCGGGACAGGGGAGTTAAACTTGTCAGATTATTATTTTTTTTTTAAAAATGCGTAAGGCTATGATGAATAAATACTTGCATAGTAAGCGTAAATATAAATTATTAAACTTTGTCGGTAGTATGTTTTATTTTGCAATATTTATTGAAAAATAAAGCTGCTCTGCATGAACCAATCCACTATCACGCGCAAACTGGCGCGGGACGTATTATAGATTTCACGATATTAATCGACACAATATATGTCATGGACATAACGGTCTCACAAGAGCTTAACTCTGATCACAGACCGTTACTCCTCTACATCTGGGATCGCCCCAAACACCACCCGAACGGGAGTGAAATGGTAAGACTACGAAATTCACCTCGTAGATAACCTAACGATCCCGAATAAACTCACGACCAAACACGACATCGATTCCGCTGTAGAAATTATAACGGATGATATTCGCGCCGCGACAGCCTCGGCCTCGTCATTAATCCCCAAGGATGGACACAGGCCCGATGTCTCGATAAGCATACAAACGCTTATCACAGACAGAGACAGTGCCAGAAGAGAATGGCAACGACACGCGAACCCCCGAGCAAGACTGGAAAAAAACAGACTTGCCGCGCTGATTAGACTCAAGGATCCGGGAGCATCACGACTCCATAATCGCGACAAAAACAAGAGGTTTAGAAAAAGGAGGGAAACCATTCTGGACCCTAAGTAAATTACTAAGATCCGACAAACTTGCAATCCGCCCACTTCTTGTGCAGAACGGGCTAGCGTATACGGCAGAGAACAAAGCTGAACTCTTTGCAGACTCGCTACAACATCAATTTTCACCGAACGAATTTGACGCGAAAAATCGCAAACTTCAAGCTCACATTGACAAAGTAAATTCTTAATGCGCGCTCTTTGTCTGTGAGACCACGGACGCGATAACGGAGCACCCTAACATGGTCGCCCATTCACCCGTTCTGATCGAGCCCGCCTGACGAGATCGAAAAAAGCATTAAATATCTCGCAAACTGGAAAGTGCCCGAAAAGATGAGATAAGCCACAATGCTCTCAAACATCTATTCGCGAACGGTATGAAGGCATTAAGTAAGATCGCAAATGCGTGCCTAGAGCTAGAATACTTTCCCGCGCGATGGAAAGTGGCGGATATTATCCTCTTACCTAAACCAGGTAAGGATCACTCAACACCGGAAAACCACCGGCCCATCAGCCTGCTCCCGTCAAGGGGCAAGCTGCTGGAAAGAGACGCGATTAGAAGCATCCGCGAACGAACTTAAAATTATACCGAATGAGTAGCCGAATATATCACGGACGGTTTTAACCGACGTCATCTCACTATAGGCCTGTTTCTCGATATCGCGAAAGCCTTCGATAAAGTTTGGACGGAAGGGTTAATAGTGAAGTTGGAGGAGGCCCGCCTCGATTCGCCCATGCTGAAACTACTAAACTCATTTTTAACTAATAGACATTTCCACGTTAAATTCAACGGGATTAAATCATCGATCCGCACCCCCACGGCCGGCGTACTATAGGGATCAGCGTTATTGCCGCTGTTGTACAATTTGTACACGCACGATATCCCGCTACGGGAAAACGGTGCGCACACAATAGTCACGCAATACGCAGATGAAACAGCGATCCTCGCCAAATCAGCTAATAGAAACAGAGTCTCGGCACTCGTACAAGGTGAGTAACTAAATTTCTCCTTGGTGCGATAACTGGCGGATTAAACTCCACCCAGAGAAAAGTGCGGCGATTATTTTCAGCTGCAAAAATAATCGCCACATTCGTAACCTCAAACAGATACGCGTCTACGACACGGAAGTCCCGTGGACCAATAAAGTTAAATACCTCAGTATCACGATGGATACACGGCTAACCTTCCACAAGCACGTAGCTGCTAAGCGGAAGCAAGCCACGCAAGTCACGGGCAGACTATACCCGATGATAGGTAGGAGGAGAAAACTTGCCATCCCAAGTAAATTGCTCCTATACACCGCAATCACTAGGCCGATCATGACGTATGCAGCCCCCGTATGGGGCCACACAACCGCCAGTCAGATTAAAAGCTTGCAAATTATTCAGAACAAAGCGTTGCGCATAATTACGGACGCGCCGTGGTTCGTGCGCAACTCGACTTTACATCGCAAGCTGAAAATAGTGCCCCTCATGGACCATATAGTGAAGCTGTTGGAGAAATTCTACAGCGACATGAAAGGCCACTATAACCCGACCATTGAATCTCTTCTAGATTACGATGTGAACATAGCGACCAATTTTGTTAGGCCCCAACGGGTCCTGTTACTCAAGCCCCTCTCTGAGTCCTCTCTTCCCTCCCTCCTTCAGATGAACTGTATCTGACTAAAGTGCAGCATGGACCGGAAGCAGCAGAAGAAAAAAGAAGAGGACCTCACGACTTCGAAGAGAGAACTTCCAGACCGTCTGGGACATTGATCGTTCGACCTCCTTTCGAGGATAAATAATAACAAATTGAAGAGGCCAAAAGAATACGTCAGTGTTGCACAAATTTGTGCAACACACAAAAAATGACAACATATATATATAAAATATATAATATATATGGCCAAATTAAAGTCCTTTTGGGGACTGTCGCAAAAGCCTTCGTTAGCTCTGATCTTGGGATCACGTCAACCCGTTTCCACCCGCTGTGGAAAACCGCGAATTAAATTCTCGTGCCGCGAATAAATTCACCCGCCGTGTTCCGCGAGTTTTTCCTTCGACTGCGAATCGTGTTTCACAGGCGTTGCACCAGTGTTGATGTGTATTGTTTTTGTGTATACGTGTGCGCTTCGACTACAGGCCCGGTCTCACTGACGGCCAGTGGTTGTCCACCCCGACGGGTATTCGATCCACCTGGAACCAGGTCTACTAGTCAAACTGTGCACGTGTTATTGAGTATTTTGTGAATTACGCAATAGTTAAAATTCATTGGCGATTCCACTTATCGGCTCGCAGATAAGGCGGAGACACTGGTGGCCTAGGCTGGACTCCCTTCAGGATCCAAGCACCGCCCCATCCTCTCACCTAGTGGTCGAGGGACGTTTCAGAATTGCGTAATTACGCCGTGTCTAGAATAAGTGTCTATTGTATGCAGGGACGGCTCTTGCAAAGGAGCAAATGGTGCATTGTACTCCCATATTCAAGTTATTATTATTTGTTACAAGTTATTATTATTCATTCAAGTAATAAGCGATATTATACAAACATAGCAATTCACTCATTTTAAATTTTCCCGCGTGTTCCCCATAAAAAAAATATTGCATCAAGCGATGATTCACAGCAATGCTACCTCGTATTCCGCGCCAGAAAAAATAGTAATAATAATACGTCGAGACGGTGCAATTTTTGTTCAGCGGTCCTGGAGTGGAAGGGATTTCTTAGGAAACTTTGGTTTTTTGTGACGTCATCTGTGTCGTTCGACTTTCATACGAAGTTTTTAGTTATTCAGGATCATTGCACCAGTTGCCGAATTATGACGACCGTTCCCGAAAGTATTCAAACTCGCTGAGACTTGTCGCATATGTTTAGTTCGTGCGTCGAAAGGACCTCTAGTATATTAAGCCTGCCACAAAGAAACGCATACCATCAAATTTATTTACTTTCTTTAACATACGTCTAATATTTACGTGCTTCAATAATGAATAGTGCATATTCTGTCTCATACATTAAAGAAAATCGTCGCGATTTTTCGAAAAGGCTGGGAATTAAAGCAGCAGGTCGTCCTATGCCAAGCTTAAATTTATTTCAGAAGTGTACGCTTAATAATAAAGTGTTAACTCGGAAATTTAATGTAGAAACGTATAAAAAACACCATGGCTATGTGGCTGTACTAGTTTTAATACAGTATTCTGTTTTCCGTGTCTGTTGTTTGGAGGTGAATCTAACTGGACTGAGAGTGGAATTAAGGACCTGGTTCACCAATCATTCAAAATAAAGAAACACGGTAGCTCTCAAAATCACATTTTAAATGAAATGCAACTTGCGGTATTGGGATCGTTATGTATTCGTTCCCAATTGGATGCTGGGTATCGTTCGTCAGTGAAACAAATTAATGAGCGTGTAGATAAAAATTAATATGTTTTATCAAGGTTAATTGACTGTGTGAAATTCTGTGGTGCATTTGAATTAGCTTTAAGGGGACACGATGAAACTGCAGATTCCCATAATCCAGGTGTCTATCGAGGGCTTATTGATTTCGTCTCAGAGATTGACATCGCAATGAAACAGCACTTAGAGAGCAGCAGTGTTTTCAAGGGAACTTCAAAAACAATTCAAAATTACATTTTAGATTCAATTTTGGAGGTGTCGCAACGAAATTAAAAATGAAATATCGCAGAGCAAATATATCGCTATCCAGGCGGACGAAACAACTGACATAGTCACTACACAACAACTCGTTTTGGTAATACGGTACGAATTGTGCGGGAAGATACATGAACGTTTCTGGAAATTTATTATCCCAAAAGATCATACTGTGGTAGGTATTGCATCTGAGATTTTGAAGGAACTGGAATTTCTCGACATTAAACCAGCACAATTAATCGGGCAGAGTTATGATGGTGCAGCAGTGATGAGTGGGCGATTAGGTGGTGTGCAGGCTTTGATAAAAGCTTCGTATCCATACGCACATTTCATACATTGTTATGCACATCAATTGAATTTGATAATGGAGAGAAGTGCTTCAGCCAACACTATGGTTCGGAACTTTTTTGCAAATTTACGATTTTTTCCATCATTTTTTTCGAGATCTGCGAAGAGAGCTGAAATTTAAAAAAAAATAGTTCATAGAAGAATACCTTCAGCACCAATAACTAGGTGGAAATTTAATATAAGAACAGTGACTGTCGTGCTCACTTATCGCGAGCAGTTGAAAGAGTGTATGGAGCACATCTTAGAAACCGTAAATTTAGACGCTGATACCATCAATCAAGTTGGAATGCTGTTTCGATATTTAAACGAAGATCATTTCAATTACTGGCTAGATTTCTTTGCAAAAGTTATGCCACACTGTGATATACTTTTTATGCAACTTCAATCTAGGTCGAAAGATGTTTTGAAGATAAATAAGGATATCGAAAGTTTTACGCGTTCTATTCAGAATATCCGAGAAAATACCCAAATGTCACTAGTCCAACCTACAAAAAGACGTAGACCAAATGACTTACCCCATTGTGTCATTTGTAATGAAGTATGCGATACTTTAGTGAATCAAACGTAAGATCGTTTCGCATACCATGATCATTTAGTAGCAGCTAAATTGTTTTTTAGCGAAAAATTTTCGGATTATCACAAAAGTTTTCCTTTAGCGGACTTTAATATTGCAACATCAACTTACGATTTCATTGACAAACTAAAGCTTAAAAATGAATTAACTGTCATATACAGTAAGGAAGATTTTTACGTCACCGATGGAGCATTGTCCATACTTCAACTTTTTACAAACAATAATTTAATCGAAGTATTTAGTGAAAGTGTTAAATTATTACAGGTTATTTGTACAATACCGATGACTTCAGTGGAAAGTGAGCGTTGTTTCTCAACATTAAAAAGGATCAAGTCATTTTTGAGAAATACCATGACTCAAGACAGACTAAATGCTCTTGCGATGTTAAGTGTAGAGAAACAATTGGTATCGTCAATATTGGATTTTAATGTTCGTGTTATTGAAGTGTTTTCAAAATCCAAGAATCGGAGGATGGATTTCTTGTAAAAATAGGTGAGTCTTTTTTGCACTCCCTAATATTCTTGTCACCGGCCGCCACTGATTGTATGTCATATGTGCTTGTACGGTGTATTTGTATGTGTGTTTTGTATAATAAATGTGTAGGCTCTGGGAACCTACGTACAAGCCGAACGCGACTTTGTTCAAGACGACCCAAGCATCCTTTTCCCATCCATCAATCTTTATCTCCCTCTGGGATAGAGGCTGTCTCTCTCTCGTCTAGAGGCGACAAACGAGGTCTTTTCAAAAGATGGTGACCACCCATCCTTTATTTAAGAGCAGACTAAGCCGTTTTTTGTCTTTTGATTTTAGAATCATGTCATTACGCGGTAAAGGCATACAGAGAAGACCAATCTCTGGTTATTACTTTACTTTTTCAGATTCTCTCCAGCCTAGATTTTATAGCCTTAGCCATCCCTATTCGCCTTTTAACTTCTGGTTCACAACTTCCATTTTCAGTAGTACATGAACGAGATAAACAAATTCATTGACATTTTTTCAGACAGTTCAATCATGTGTTGTCACTGCTGGAAGGCCATTTAATCTACCAATGGTCATGAGTTTGGTCTTTGTATTGCCAAACTATGTATTGGCAACATCGCTCATCTTGGTACTCGATTATTATGACATAAAGAAATGTGGTTATGTGTATACTTATGCCAATGGAGCATAGGTGAAGTGGTAAGTATCAATGCTATGTTGCTAGAAGTAAACAATAAGTGGGCTTTAATTAAAAATTAGTACAAACTATTTATTTCAAAGCAGTAATAACTATTGAAAACTGCTTCTTTTAAGTGATAATAATCTTATAAGTGTAATATATATATATTTATGAGACATGTTTTATAATGTGGGATCACTTTATTTATAGTCGAGGAATTTGTTTTTTGTGAAATGTATTTCTTATTTTTAAAAATTATTTTTATGTAACTGAATATGATCTAAAGAACAGTGCATTTTATTACAAGCTATTAAAAAAAAAGATTATAGATACATTAAATAAAAATTGAATGATCAAATTTATTATATAAAATACTGCCTTTATACAATAACTATAAATAACTATAACGACCACTATACTCGAAAATTGAAAAAGTGAAAAGTGTTTGTCGAACGCGTGACCCTTCAACCGAATAGAACGAGCACCCAAGAGCCTTAATCTACCAGCGTAGCATGGGAGGGGCGGCACTTTTTAGGGGGCGGCAATTTTGATAATGAATAGAAAATTTCTAAGACTGTAAAAATAAATATTGTTTTATATTAACATAATCAATGAAAGTTAAATTCCATTCACCATGCTTTCTTCCATCTATTTTGTGACTCGCTGACAAAATATACTTTTCTAGGGGCGGCATTTTTGAAAATGTGTAGAAAATTATATGGGTTATAAATAAATAAGAATTGTTATGCCTCGTGAGTCGCTGACAAAATATATTTCTTTTCTGAAAGATCTAAGAATAATTATGAAGTATCAATATCGCAAATATTGTAATGCTTTTAATTTATTTCCTTGCAATTGTGCTGCTAGCTGTGAAAGAAGTTTTTTGAAAATGAAATTAATAAAAGCCAACTTAATATCAATAGTGAGCAATTTGCGATCAAAAAATACTTCCAATAGCACACCAACTGGCAGATAAAACAGATTTTGATAACGCTGCTGACGTTTTGCTAAAAAAAAAAGCGAGTAAAAAAACCTATAATTTTTTTAGATTTTATTTTAGTAAAAGCTACTAAATATCTTGTTCTAAATCGATTCACAATTTTCAATTTGTTTTTATGTTTCCATATTAATAATAAATATAAAATTTATTTAAATGACTTATGCGGGAAAATAACCTTAACCAAAAATTATTGTCAATATGAAATCAACATGTTTTGAGAAAAAATATTAATAATTAACATAAAATTTGTCAGGATTGTAAAAACATAGTATGTTTTTCAAGAAGTTACATTTATTCTTAAAAAAAAATTCAATCTTTTCCGTCGCAATAGTTATAAAAAAGTTTGGCAAAAAGTGGAGGGAGGGGGCGAAAAAAATCCTAGCTACGCCACTGTCTTGATCACTCCACTACGGTATATCGAAAAATATTCTGCTAGATAGCTAATCTACCCACAATCTTTACATTTTTACGAGGAAAACATTAATTTAAAATAAATCTTGTGCATTTCTATGCTAAATTTTTAATCATGAAATGAAAGTACGGACATGAAAATTTAAAAGAAAATATTTCATTACTAGTACAAAAAATATTGCCCATAATATGTAGGTGTACTGCTCGCGCAATACGCTGCCAAAGGAACGCCTCATCCCCCCCACTTCTTCTATGCTTATATAAAATGTATACATAGCGAATAAAAATCATTTTATATACAAAGCCGATGGTTCCAAACATCAAAAATACGTCACCTCTATTCATTTTTCATATCATTTCTATGAGATTTTC
>JAGVSL010000328.1:0-20570 GCA_022494535.1 Himalopsyche phryganea
GTTACTCATCGATTTCCCGTTACCGCGCTTTTCCTGTCGAGGCTCATGTAGAGTGACCTTTGAACTAGCATTAACTGTCTGCTTCATTCGCTTGATGGCGTTTGGGCTTTCACGCTTTAGTATTGTTTCACCTGCGGGACTAATTGCACCCCAAGCTTTCTGATTCCCCGCGTCAGGTGCTTTGGCCCCCCATTTTGCATGCGTGGATATCCTACGCAGGCCTAAGCACCTCAAAACTGTCAGCTGCATACGATTTCGCATTGTTTTATGACGCGTGTGCGCTCGTCTCGAAGCGAAACTCTATGATAAGATGCTGTTAGACCTTTGTATAAAGCGAATCGTCAGACATACATAGCTGAACTACTCGCTCTCACTGTGCGCCTTGCAGGTGGTGCGTTTTGGCGCTATTTCACTTGTGTATTTTAGTATGTAAGTTATTCCATACAGCTGCGGGCGATCCTCAAGGTCGTCACCCTATTGAAGCTTATCCACAACCTAGACCCTGTGAAGCTTATCGATAACCCTGGCGTACGCAGTGCACCCGCCTGCCATTAGAGTGCGATGACCAGGTGCGCAGCACTGCCTACGCAGGCCTGAAGCACCGTCAAAACTGTTTAGCTGCATACGATTTCGCATTGTTACATCGCGCTGTGTGCGCTCGTCTCGAAGCGAATCTCTATGATGGTGCCATTTTTCGCACTGTGTCATTTTTAATATGTAAGTTATTCCATACAGCTGCGGGCGATCCTCAAGGTTGTCACCCTGCGAAGCTAACTGATAACCCTGCCGTACACGCAGTGCACCCGCCTGCACTTAGAGTGCGATGACCAGGTGCGCAGCAGTGCCTACGCAGGCCTAAAGCACTCTCAAAACTGCTTAGCTGCATACGATTTCGCATTGTTTTATGACGCTGTGTGCGCTCGTCTCGAAGCGAAACTCTATGATAAGATATGCTGTAAGACCTTTGTGTTAAAGCGAATCGTCAGACATATATAGCTAGCTACTCGCTCTCACTGTGCGCCTTGCAGGTGGTGCGTTTTGGCGCCATTTTTGCACTGTGTCATTTTAGTATGAAAGTTATTCCATACAGCTGCGGGCGATCCTCAAGGTCGTCACCCTGCGAAGCTAACTGGTTACCCTGGCGTACACGCAGTGCACCCGCCTGCACTTAGAGTGCGATGACCAGGTGCGCAGCAGTGCCTACGCAGGCCTAAAGCACTCTCAAAACTGCTGAGCTGCATACGATTTCGCATTGTTTTATGACGCTGTGTGCGCTCGTCTCGAAGCGAAACTCTATGATAAGATATGCTGTTAGACCTTTGTATAAAAGCGAATCGTCAGATATATATATAGCTAGCTACTCGCTCTCACTGTGCGCCTTGCAGGTGGTGCGTTTTGGCGCAATTTTCGCACAGTGTAATTTTTAGTATGTAAGTTATTCCATTCAGCTGCGGGCGATCCTCAAGGTCGTCACCCTGCGAAGCTTACTGGTAACCCTAGCGTACACGCAGTGCACCCGCCTGCCATAAGAGGTGTGATGACCAGGTGCGCAACACATGCCTACGCAGGCCTGAAGCACTCTCAAACGCATTGTTACATGGCGCTGTGTGCGCTCGTCTCGAAGCGAAACTCTATGATGTGATCTGCTGTTTCACCCCTGCGCAAAAGTGAATCTTCAGACATATATAGCTAGCTACTCGCTCTCACTGTGCGCCTTGCAGGTGGTGCGTTTTGGTGCCATTTTCGCACTGTGTCATTTTATTTTGTAAGTTATTCCATACAGCTGCGGGCGATCCTCAAGGTTGTCACCCTGCGAAGCTAACTTATAACCCTGGCGTACACGCAGTGCACCCGCCTGCACTTAGAGTGCGATGACCAGGTGCGCAGCAGTGCCTACGCAGGCCTAAAGCACTCTCAAAACTGCTTAGCTGCATACGATTTCGCATTGTTTTATGACGCTGTGTGCGCTCGTCTCGAAGCGAAACTCTATGATAAGATATGCTGTTAGACCTTTGTATAAAAGCGAATCGTCAGACATATATAGCTAGCTACTCGCTCTCACTGTGCGCCTTGCAGGTGGTGCGTTTTGGCGCCATTTTTGCACTGTGTCATTTTAGTATGTAAGTTATTCCATACAGCTGCGGGCGATCCTCAAGGTCGTCACCCTGCGAAGCTAACTGGTTACCCTGGCGTACACGCAGTGCACCCGCCTGCACTTAGAGTGCGATGACCAGGTGCGCAGCAGTGCCTACGCAGGCCTAAAGCACTCTCAAAACTGCTTAGCTGCATACGATTTCGCATTGTTTTATGACGCTGTGTGCGCTCGTCTCGAAGCGAAACTCTATGATAAGATATGCTGTTAGACCTTTGTATAAAAGCAAATCGTCAGACATACATAGCTAGCTACTCGCTCTCACTGTGCGCCTTGCAGGTGGTGCGTTTGGCGTCATTTTCGCACTGTGTAATTTTAGTATGTAAGTTATTCCATACAGCTGCGGGCGATCCTCAAGGTCGTCACCCTGTGAAGCTTATCGATAACCCTAGCGTACACGCAGTGCACCCGCCTGCCATAAGAGTGCGATGACCAGGTGCGCAGCACAGCCTACGCAGGCCTGAAGCACTCTCAAAACTGTCTAGCTGCATACGATTTCGCATTGTTACATGGCGCTGTGTGCGCTCGTCTCGAAGCGAAACTCTATGATAAGATGTGTTGTTAGACCTTTGTATAAAAGCGAATCGTCAGACATATATAGCTAGCTACTCGCTCTCACTGTGCGCCTTGCAGGTGGTGCGTTTTGGCGTCATTTTCGCACTGTGTAATTTTAGTATGTAAGTTATTCCATACAGCTGCGGGCGATCCTCAAGGTCGTCACCCTGTGAAGCTTATCGATAACCCTGGCGTACACGCAGTGCACCCGCCTGCCATTAGAGTGCGATGACCAGGTGCGCAGCACTGCCTACGCAGGCCTGAAGCACTGTCAAAACTGCTTAGCTGCATACGATTTCGCATTGTTACATCGCGCTGTGTGCGCTCGTCTCGAAGCGAATCTCTATGATGTGATCTGCTGTTTCACCCCTGCGCAAAAAGTGAACATATATAGCTAGCTACTCGCTCTCACTGTGCGCCTTGCAGGTGGTGCGTTTTGGTGCCATTTTCGCACTGTGTCATTTTAATATGTAAGTTATTCCATACAGCTGCGGGCGATCCTCAAGGTTGTCACCCTGCGAAGCTAACTGATAACCCTGCCGTACACGCAGTGCACCCGCCTGCACTTAGAGTGCGATGACCAGGTGCGCAGCAGTGCCTACGCAGGCCTAAAGCACTCTCAAAACTGCTTAGCTGCATACGATTTCGCATTGTTTTATGACGCTGTGTGCGCTCGTCTCGAAGCGAAACTCTATGATAAGATATGCTGTAAGACCTTTGTGTTAAAGCGAATCGTCAGACATATATAGCTAGCTACTCGCTCTCACTGTGCGCCTTGCAGGTGGTGCGTTTTGGCGCCATTTTTTTGCACTGTGTCATTTTAGTATGAAAGTTATTCCATACAGCTGCGGGCGATCCTCAAGGTCGTCACCCTGCGAAGCTAACTGGTTACCCTGGCGTACACGCAGTGCACCCGCCTGCACTTAGAGTGCGATGACCAGGTGCGCAGCAGTGCCTACGCAGGCCTAAAGCACTCTCAAAACTGCTGAGCTGCATACGATTTCGCATTGTTTTATGACGCTGTGTGCGCTCGTCTCGAAGCGAAACTCTATGATAAGATATGCTGTTAGACCTTTGTATAAAAGCGAATCGTCAGATATATATATAGCTAGCTACTCGCTCTCACTGTGCGCCTTGCAGGTGGTGCGTTTTGGCGCAATTTTCGCACAGTGTAATTTTAGTATGTAAGTTATTCCATTCAGCTGCGGGCGATCCTCAAGGTCGTCACCCTGCGAAGCTTACTGGTAACCCTAGCGTACACGCAGTGCACCCGCCTGCCATAAGAGTGCGATGACCAGGTGCGCAACACAGCCTACGCAGGCCTGAAGCACTCTCAAAACTGTCAAGCTGCATACGATTTCGCATTGTTACATGGTGCTGTGTGCGCTCGTCTCGAAGCGAAACTCTATGATGTGATCTGCTGTTTCACCCCTGCGCAAAAGTGAATCTTCAGACATATATAGCTAGCTACTCGCTCTCACTGTGCGCCTTGCAGGTGGTGCGTTTTGGTGCCATTTTCGCACTGTGTCATTTTATTTTGTAAGTTATTCCATACAGCTGCGGGCGATCCTCAAGGTTGTCACCCTGCGAAGCTAACTTATAACCCTGGCGTACACGCAGTGCACCCGCCTGCACTTAGAGTGCGATGATCAGGTGCGCAGCAGTGCCTACGCAGGCCTAAAGCACTCTCAAAACTGCTTAGCTGCATACGATTTCGCATTGTTTTATGACGCTGTGTGCGCTCGCCTCGAAGCGAAACTCTATGATAAGATATGCTGTTAGACCTTTGTATAAAAGCGAATCGGCAGACATATATAGCTAGCTACTCGCTCTCACTGTGCGCTTTGCAGGTGGTCTGTTTTGGCGCCACTTTTGCACTGTGTCATTTTAGTATGTAAGTTATTCCATACAGCTGCGGGCGATCCTCAAGGTCGTCACCCTGCGAAGCTTCCTGATGACCCTCGCGTTCACGCAGTGCACCCGCCTGCACTAAGAGTGCGATGACCAGGTCCGCAGCAGTGCCTACGCAGGCCTGAAGCACTGTCAAAACTGCTTAGCTGCATACGATTTCGCATTGTTACATCGCGCTGTGTGCGCTCGTCTCGAAGCGAATCTCTATGACGCTATCTGCTGTTTCACCCCTGCGCAAAAGTGAATCGTCAGACTTATATAGCTAGCTACTCGCTCTCACTGTGCGCCTTGCAGGTGGTGCGTTTTGGCGCCATTTTCGCACTGTGTCATTTTAGTAAGTAAGTTATTTCATACACCTGCGGGCGATCCTCAAGGTCGTCACCCTGCGAAGCCTACATATGACCCTTGCGTACACGCAGTGCACCCGACTGCACTTAGAGTGCGATGACCAGGTCCGCAGCAGTGCCTACGCAGGCCTGAAGAACTCTCAAAACTGCTTAGCTGCAAACGATTTCGCATTGTTACATGGCGCTGTGTGCGCTCGTCTCGAAGCGAATCTCTATGATAAAATGTGCTGTTAGACCTTTGTATTAAAGCGAATTGTCAGACATATATAGCTAGCTACTCGCTCTCACTGTGCGCCTTGCAGGTGGTGCGTTTTGGCGTCATTTTCGCACTGTGTAAATTAAGTATGTAAGTTATTCCATACAGCTGCGGGAGATCCTCAAGGTCGTCACCCTGTGAAGCTAACTGATAACCCTGGCGTTCAAGCAGTGCACCCGCCTGCACTAAGAGTGCGATGACCAGGTGCGCAGCAATGCCTACGCAGGCCTGAAGCACTCTCAAAACTGCCCTGCTGCATACGATTTCGCATTGTTACATGGCGCTGTGTGCGCTCGTCTCGAAGCGAATCTCAATGATGTGATCTGCTGTTTCACCCCTGCGCAAAAGTGAATCTTCAGACATATATAGCTATCTACTCGCTCTCACTGTGCGCCTTGCAGGTGGTGCGTTTTGGCGCCATTTTTGCACTGTGTCATTTTAGTATGTAAGTTATTCCATAAAGCTGCGGGCGATTCTCAAGGTCGTCACCCTGCGAAGCTAACGGGTAACCCTGGCGTACACGCAGTGCACCCGCCTGCACTAAGAGTGCGATGAACAGGTGCGCAGCAGTGCCAACGTAGGCCTGAAGCACTGTCAAAACTGCTTAGCTGCATACGATTTCGCATTGTTACATCGCGCTGTGTGCGCTCGTCTCGAAGCGAATCTCTATGATGTGATCTGCTGTTTAACCCCTGCGCAAAAGTGAATCTTCAGACATATATAGCTAGCTACTCGCTCACACTGAGCGCCTTGCAGGTGGTGCGTTTTGGTGCCATTTTCGCACTGTGTCATTTTATTTTGTAAGTTATTCCATACAGCTGCGGGCGATCCTCAAGGTTGTCACCCTGCGAAGCTTACTTATAACCCTGGCGTACACGCAGTGCACCCGCCTGCTATTAGAGTGCGATGACCAGGTGCGCAGCAGTGCTTACGCAGGCCTAAAGCACTCTCAAAACTGCTTAGCTGCATACGATTTCGCATTGTTTTATGACGCTGTGTGCGCTCGTCTCGAAGCGAAACTCCATGATAAGATATGCTGTTAGACCTTTGTATAAAAGCGAATCGTCAGACATATAAAGCTAGCTACTCGCTCTCACTGTGCGCCTTGCAGGTGGTGCGATTTGGCGCCATTTTTGCACTGTGTCATTTTAGTATGTAAGTTATTCCATACAGCTGCGGGCGATCCTCAAGGTCGTCATCCTGCGAAGCTAACTGGTTACCCTGGCGTACACGCAGTGCACTAGTCCGGCATTAGAGTGCGATGACCAGGTGCGCAGCAGTGCCTACGCAGGCCTGAAGCACTCTCAAAACTGCTTAGCTGCATACGATTTCGCATTGTTAGATCGCGCTGTGTGCGCTCGTCTCGAAGCGAATCTCAATGATGTGATCTGCAGTTTAACCCCTGCGCAAAAGTAAATCGTCAGACATATTTAGCTAGCTACTCGCTCTCACTGTGCGCCTTGCAGGTGGTGCGTTTTGGCGTCATTTTCGCACTGTGTAATTTTAGTATGTAAGTTATTCCATACAGCTGCGGGCGATGCTCAAGGTCGTCACCCTGTGAAGCTTATCGATAACCCTGGCGTACACGCAGTGCACCCGCATGCCATTAGAGTGCGATGACCAGGTGCGCAGCACTGCCTACGCAGGCCTGAAGCACTCTCAAAACTGTCTAGCAGCATACGATTTCGCATTGTTACATGGCGCTGTGTGCGCTCGTCTCGAAGCGAAACTCTATGATAAGATGTGTTGTTTTACCTTTGTATAAAAGCGAATCGTCAGACATATATAGCTAGCTACTCGCTCTTACTGTGCGCCTTGCAGGTGGTGCGTTTTGGCGTCATTTTCGCTCTGTGTCATTTTAGTATGTAAGTTATTCCATACAGCTGCGGGCGATCCTCAAGGTCGTCACCCTGTGAAACTTATCGATAACCCTAGCGTACACGCAGTGCACCCGCCTGCCATAAGAGTGCGATGACCAGGTGCGCAGCACAGCCAACGCAGGCCTGAAGCACTCTCAAAACTGTCTAGCTGCATACGATTTCGCATTGTTACATGGCGCTGTGTGCGCTCGTCTCGAAGCGAAACTCTATGATAAGATGTGTTGTTAGACCTTTGTATAAAAGCGAATCGTCAGACATATATTGCTAGCTACTCGCTCTCACTGTGCGCCTTGCAGGTGGTGCGTTTTGGCGTCATTTTCGCACTGTGTAATTTTAGTATGTAAGTTATTCCATACAGCTGCGGGCGATCCTCAAGGTCGTCACCCTGTGGAGCTTATCGATAACCCTGGCGTACACGCAGTGCACCCGCCTGCCATAAGAGTGCGATGACCAGGTGCGCAGCACTGCCTACGCAGGCCTGAAGCACTGTCAAAACTGCTTAGCTGCATACGATTTCGCATTGTTACATCGCTGTGTGCGCTCGTCTCGAAGCGAACTCTATGATGTGATCTGCTGTTTCACCCCTGCGCAAAAGTGAATCTTCAGACATATAAAGCTAGCTACTCGCTCTCACTGTGCGCCTTGCAGGTGGTGCGTTTTGGCGCCATTTTTGCACTGTGTCATTTTAGTATGTAAGTTATTCCATACAGCTGCGGGCGATCCTCAAGGTCGTCACCCTGCGAAACTTAACTGATAACCCTGGCGTACACGCAGTTACACCCGCCTACCATAGAGTGCGATGACCAGGTGCGCAGCAGTGCCTACGCAGGCCTGAAGCACTCTCAAAACTGCTTAGCTGCATACGATTTCGCATTGTTACATGGCGCTGTGTGCGCTACTCTCGAAGCGAATCTCTATGATAAGATGTGCTGTTAGACCTTTGTATAAAAGAGCAAATCGTCAGACATATATAGCTAGCTACTCGCTCTCACTGTGCGCCTTGCAGGTGGTGCGTTTTGGCGTCATTTTCGCAACTGTGTAATTTTAGTATGTAATTTATTCCATACAGCTGCAGGTGATCCTCAAGGTCGTCACCCTGTGAAGCTTACTGGTAACCCTGGCGTTCACGCAGTGCACCCGCCTGCCATTAGAGTGCGATGATCTCGTCTCGAAGCTAAACTCTATGATAAGATATGCTGTTAGACCTTTGTATAAAAGCGAACCGTCAGACGTATATAGCTTGCTGCTCGCTCTTACTGTGCGCCTTGCAGGTGGTGCGTTTTGGCGCCATTTTCGCACTGTGTCATTTTAGTATGTAAGTTATTCCATACAGCTGCGGGCGATCCTCAAGGTCGTCACCCTGTGAAGCTAACTGGTAACCCTGGCGTACACGCAGTGCAACCGCCTGCACTAAGATTGCGATGACCAGGTGCGCAGCAGTGCCTACGCAAACCTGAAGAACTGTCAAAACTGCTAAGGTATGTAAGGTATTCCATACAGCTGCGGGCGATCCTCAAGGTTGTCACCCTGCGAAGCTACTGAAACCCTGGCGTACACGCAGTGGCCCCAAATTTGGGGTTTTTTAAAATTTAAAGGGTTTTGGGGGGGGGGTTTTTTAAATTTTTTATTAAATTTTTTTTCCCCCGGGGTTTCCCGGGCCAAACCCCCCCGGGGGGCCCCGGGGGGGAAAAAAAAAATTAATTCCCCCCCCGGGGGGGGGGGGGGGGTTTTTTTTTTTTTTTTTTAAAAAATTTTTTTGGGGGTTTGGGGTTTTTTTTTTTTTTTTTTTAAAAAAAAAAATTTTTTTTTTTTGGCCCCCGGGGGCCTTTCCCCATTTCCAAGGTTTTTTAAAAAATTTTTTTTATTTGGGGCCCTCCCTTAAAAAAAAAAGGGGCCCCCCCAAAAACCCCCCCAATAAAGGGGGCCCCCAAACCCCCCCCGGGGGGTTTTTTTTTGGGGGTTTTTTTTAAAACCCCGGGGTTCCCGGGGCCCTTTTTGTGGGAAAAATTTTTAAAAAAAACCCCCCCCCAAAAAAAAAATTTTTTTTTTGGGTTTTTCCTTTGGGGTTTTTTTAATTAAATTTTTTTTTGGGGGGTTTCCCCCCCCCCCCCCAATGATGGGCCCCCCCGGGGCCCAAAAAAATTTTTTCCCCCCCCCAATGGGGTTTTCCCTTTGCCTTTTTTTTTTTTTTCCCCCCCCCGGGGGCCCCCCCAAACCCCCCCCCCCCAAAAAAACCAATTGGGGGTTTTTTTTTCGGGGCCCTTTTTTTTTTTTTTTTTTTTTTTTTCCCCGGGGGGGGTCCTTTGGTTTTTTTGGAATTTAATTAAACCCCCGGGGGGCCCCCCAAATGCAAAAACCCCAAAAAAGGGACCGGGGGCCCAAAGGGTTTAAAAAAGGTGGGGCAAATTTTCCCCAAAAAACCCCCTTTTTTCCGAAAAAATTTTTTAAAAAAATTTTTTTTTTTTAAAAAAAAAAAAAAAAAAACCCTTTTTTTAATTGGGCCCCTTGGCCCCCCGGGGGGCCCCCCCCCCCGGGGGGGTTTTTTTTAAATTTTTCCCTTTTTGGGGCCCAACCCCCGGGGGGTTTAAGGGGGCCCCCCCCTTTTTAAAAGGGGGAAAATTTCCCCCGGCCTTTTGGGGAAACCCCAAAATTTTTCCCCCAACCCCCCCAAACCCGGGCCCGGGCCCCTTTGGGGCTTTGGGAAAAAACCCGGGGGCCTTTTTTAAAAATTTTTAAAATTTAACCCCCGGGGTTTTTTTTTTTTTTTTTTCCCCTTTTTAGGGGGTTTTTTTTTTTTTCCCCTTTGGGGATTTAAAAGGGGGGCCCCCCCGTTCCCCGTGGGGAAAAAAAAAATCCCCCAAAGCAGGGCCCCCCTTTTTTTTTCCCCCCTTTTTCAACCCAAAAAATTTTAAAAAAACCCCCCTTTTGGGTTTTAAAAAATTTTTTTTTTCCCCCAAAAAAAAGGGGGGGGGGGTTTTTTTTTTCCCCGGGGGTTTTTTTTTAACTTGGTTTTTTTTGGGGGAACCTTTAAAACCCCCCCCTTTTTTTTTTTGGGAAAAGGGGGCCCCCCGGGGTTCCCCCCCAAAAGGGTTTGGAAAAAGGGGGGTTAAATTTTTTTCCCCCCCCTCCCTTTTCCCGCCCTTTTTTTCCCCCTTTTTTTTGTTAAAATTTTTTTTTTTAAAAGGGGCCCCCAAAAATCCCCCCCTTTTTTTAAAAAAAATTAAAAACCCCAAAAACCCCCTTTTCCCTTTTAGGGGGGGCCCCCCCTGCCCCCCCCTTTTTTTTTTTTCCCCGGGGGGTTTTAAAACCCCTTTTTTTTTAAAAAACCCCCCGGGGGGGTTTTAAAAATTTTTAAAAATTTCCCCCCTTTTTAAAGGGGGCCCCCCCCGGGGGGGCCACCTTTTTTGGGGGGGTTTTTTCCTTTTAAAAAGGGGGGGTTTCCCCCCGCGAAAAAACCCCCCCCCCCGGCCCCCTTTTGGGCCCCCCTTTTTTTGGGGGCCGGGGGTTTTCCCCCCCTTTTTTAAAGGAAAATTTTTTAAGGGGGGGTTTTTTTTCCCCCCCTTTTTTAAAAACCCGTTTCCCCCCCCCTTTCCGGGGGGAAAAAAAGGTTAAAAACCCCCCCCCCCCCAAAAAGCCCGGGGCCCTTTTCCCTTTTTTTTTAAAATTTTTTTTTTCCCCCCCCCGGGGTTTTTTTTGGGTTTTTTAAAAAATTCCCCCCCCCTTTCCTTTTAAAAAAACCGGGCCCATGCCCGGGGGGGGAAAAACCCCCCAAAATTTTTTTTCCTTGGGCCGGGGGGGGGGTTTTTTTTGGGGGGGCCCCTTTTTCCCCCAAAAAATTTTTCCCCCTTCCCGGGGCCCCGGGGGGGCCCAAAAATTTTTTTTTTTTTTTTTTTGGGGGGGCGTTTAAAAAACCCCAAAATTTTAAACCCCCCCAAAAGGAAAAAAAAGGGGTTTTTTTAAAAGGGAAAATTGGGGTTTTTTCCCCTTTTAAAATTTTTTAAATTTGATTTTTGGGTTTTGGGCCCTCCAAGGGGCCCCCAAAAAATTTTTAAAAATTTTTCCCCCCGGCCCCGGGGGGGGCCCCCCCTTTTTGGGGGGCCCGGGGCCCGGGGGAAACCCCTTTTAAAAATTTTTTTTGGGAACCCTTTGGGGGGGGGCCCCCCCAAAATGGGAAAAAAAAACCCCCCAAAAAAACCTTTCCCAAAAAGGGGTTACCTTTTTTCCCCCCCCGGGGGGGGGTTTTCCCTTTTTTTTTTTTTTCCCTTTTTTTTTGGGGCCCCCCCAAAAAAAAATTTTTTTCACCAAAACCCCCCCCAAAGGGCCTTTTAAAAAAGCAACCCCCTTTTCCCCAATTTGGGGTTTTTAAAATTTTCCCCGCTTTTTGGGTTTTTTTCCCCCCCTTTTTTTTTTTTTTTTTTCCCCCCCCGGGGGGCCCCGGGACCCCTCCAAAAAGGGGGCCCGGGCCCCGGGCCCCCCCCGGGGGGGGAAAAACCCAGCTTTTTCCCCCCTTTTAAAAATTTTTTTTTAAAAACCCTTTTAAATTTTTTTCCCCCTTTTAAAAAAAGGAAATTTTTTTTCCCCCTTTTTTCCCCCCTTTTTTTTTTTTTCCCCTTTTAATTTTTTTTTAAATTTTCCCTTTTCCCCCCGGTTTTTTTTTGGGGAATTAATTGGCCCGGGGGGCGGGGTTTTTCCCCCGGGGGGGGGCCGGTGGGGGCCCCGGGGGAAAAAATTTTCCAGTCCCCCCTTTCCCCTTTTTTCCCCCCCCCCCCAAAAAAACCTTTTTTTAAAACCCCCCTTTTTGGGGTTTTTTTGGGGGTTTTTTTTCCCCCCCCCAAAATTTTTTTTTTGGGTTTTTTTTTTGAAAGGGGGGTTTTTTTTTTAAAAAAAATTTTTTTGGGAAAGGGGGGGGCCCCCCCCCCCCAAAAATGGGGCCCCCGGGGGGAACCCCCCCCCAAAGGGGAAACCCCCCCCTTTGGGGGTTTTTTGGGGGGGCCCCAAAAATTTTAAAAATTTTTTTTTTTTAAAAATTTTTTTTAAAATTTTGGGGCCCCCCCCCGGGGGGGGGGGTTTTTTTTTCCCCCCCGGGGGGGGTTTTTTTTTTTTTTTGGGGGAAAAAAAAAAATTTTTTAATTCCCCCAAAAAATTTAACCCCCCCCAATTAAACCCCCCCCCAAAAACCCCCCAAAAACCAATTTTTAAAAATTTTTCCCTTTAAGGTTTTTTTTCCCCTTTTTTTTTCCCCCCCCCAAAATTAAAAAAATTTTTCCCCTTTCCCCCGGGGAAAAAAAATTTTTGGGGTTTTTTTCCCTTTTTTTTGGGTTTGGGATTTTCCAAAAGGGGTTTTTAATTTTTTTTTCCCCCGCCGGGGTTTTAAAAAACCCCCCCAAAAACCCCCCGGGGGGAAAAGGGGCCCCCCCCAAAGGGGAAACCCAAAAAAAAAAAGGGGGGGTTTTTTCCCCCCTTTGGGGCCCCCCCCTTTTTTTTTTTTTTTTTTTTCCAAAAAAGGGGGTTTTTTTTAAAACCCCCCCGGGGAAAAAAGGGGGTTTTTTTTGGCCTTTTTTAAAAAATTTTTTTTTCCCCCCGGGGGGGCGTTTTTGGTTTAAATTTTAAAAGGGGCCCCTTTGGGTCCCCCCCGGGGGGCCAGGGGGCAGTGCCCCCCCCGGGGGCCCCCCAACCCCAAATTTTGGGGGGAAACCCTTTTCCCCCCCTTTTAAAGGGGTTTTGGGGGAAAAAAATTTTTGAAAAGGGGGGGGGGAAAAAACCGAATTTTTTTCCCCCCGGGGGCGGAACCCCCCTTTTTTTTTTGCAAGGGGGGGGGCCCTTGGGGCGGGGGGGGGTCCCCCCCCTTAAAACCCCCCCCCCCCCCCCGGGGGCCCCGGGGGAAAACCCCCGGGGCCCCCCCAAAACCCAAAACCCCTTTTTTTACTTGGGGGGGGAAAAACTTTTTTTGGGGTTTTTTAAAGGGGCTTTAGGCAATTTCCCCCCACTTTTCCCCTTTCCCCCCGGGGGGGGGGTTTTTGGGGCCGGGTTTTTTTATTTTTTTCCCCCCCCTTTTTTCCCCCCCCCCCCCACCCCCAAACCCTTTTTTTTAAATTCGGGGTTTTCCAAAAGGCCCAAACCCCAAAAATTTTTTTTTTTTCCCCCCCTTTTTAACAAACCTTTTTTTCCGGGCCCCCCCCAAAAAAAATCCCAAAAAAAACTTTTTGGGGTTTTTTTCCCCCCCTTTTTTTTTCCCCAAAAAAAAAAAAAACCCCCCCCCAAAGGGCCCCCCAATTTTTAAAGGGGGGGGGGCCCCCCCTGGGGGGGGGGTGGGGGAAAAAGGGGGCCCCAAAAACCCAAACCCAAAAACCAAAATTTTTGGGGGGGGGGCCCAAGGAAACTTAGGGGTTTTTTTAACCCCCCAAAAAAAGGCTTTAAAAACCCCCCCTTTTTTTTTTTGGGGTTTTTTTTTTTTCCGGGGCCCCGGCATCCCCTTTTGCTAACAGCACATCTTATCATAGAGTTTCACTTCGAGACGAGCGAACACAGCGCCATGTAACAATGCGAATTCGTATGCAGCTAGGCAGTTTTGAGAGTGCTTCAGGCCTGCGTAGGCACTGCTGCGCACCTGGTCATCGCACTCTAAGTGCAAGCGGGTGCACTGCGTGTACGCCAGGGTTATCAGTTAGCTTCGCAGGGTGACGACCTTGAGGATCGCCCGCAGCTGTATGGAATAACTTCGAACTTAATTTACACAGTGCGAAAATGACGCCAAAACGCACCACCTGCAAGGCGCACAGTGAGAGCGAGTTGCTAGCTATATATGTCTGACGATTCACTTTTATACAAAGGTCTAACAGTACATCTTATCATAGAGATTCGCTTCGAGACGAGCGCACACAGCGCCATGTAACAATGCGAAATCGTTTGCAGCTAAGCAGTTTTGAGAGTTCTCCAGGCCTGCGTAGGCACTGCTGCGCAACTGATCATCGCACTCTAAGTGGAAGCGGGTGCACTGCGTGTACGCAATGGTCATCAGTACGCTTCGCAGGATGACGACCTTCAGGATCTCCCGCAGCTGTATGGAATAACATACATACTAAATTTACACAGTGCGAAAATGATGCCAAAACGCACCACCTGCAAGGCGCACAGTGAGAGCGAGTAGCTATCTATATACGTGTGACAATTGACTTTTGCGCAGGGGTGAAACAACAGATCACATCATAGAGATTTGCTTCGAGACGAGCGCACACAGCGCGATGTAACAATGCAAAATCGTATGCAGCTAGGCAGTTTTGAGATGTCTTCAGGCCTGCGTAGGCACTGCTGCGCACCTGGTCATCGCACTCTAAGTGGAGGCGGGTGCACTGCGTGAACGCGAGGGTCATCAGTTCGCTTCGCAGGGTGACGACCTTGAGGATCGCCCGCAGCTGTATGGAATAACTTACATACTAAAATGACACAGTGAGAAAATGGCGCCAAAACGCACCACCTGCAAGGCGCACAGTGAGAGCGAGTAGCTAGCTATATATGTTTGACGATTCGCTTTTATACAAAGGTCTAACAACACATCTTATCATAGAATTTCGCTTCGAGACGAGCGCACACAGCGCCATGTAACAATGCGAAATCGTATGCAGCTAGGCAGTTTTGAGAGTGCTTCATGCCTGCGTAGGCACTGCTGCGGACCTAGTTATCGCACTCTTAGTGCAGGCGGGTGCACTGCGTGTACGCGAGGGTCATCAGTACGCTTCGCAGGGTGACGACCTTGAGGATCCCCCGCAGCTGTATGGAATAACTTACATACCAAAATGACACAGTGCGAAAATGGCACCAAAACGCACCACCTGCAAGGCGCACAGTGAGAGCGAGTAGCTAGTTATATGTCTGACGATTAACTTTTGCGCAGGGGTGAAACAGCAGATCACATCATAGAGATTTGCTTCGAGACGAGCGCACACAGCGCGATCTAACAATGCGAAATCGTATGCAGCTAGGCAGTTTTGAGAGTGCTTCAGGCATCCGTAGGCACTGCTGCGTACCTGGTCATCGCACTCTTAGTGCAGGCGGTAGCACTGCGTGTACGCCAGGGTTATCAGTTGGCTTAGCAGGGTGACGACCTTGAGGATCGCCCGCAGCTGTATGGAATAACTAACATACTAAAATAACACAGTGCGAAAATGGCGCCAATACGCACCACCTGCAAGGCGCACAGTGAGAGCGAGTAGCTAGCTATATATGTCTGACGATTAACTTTTATGCAGGGGTTAAACAGCAGATCACATCATAGAGATTCGCTTCGGGACGAGCGCACACAGCGCGATCTAACAATGCGAAATCGTATGCAGCTAGGCAGTTTTGAGAGTGCTTCAGGTCTGCGTAGGCACTGCTGCGGACCTGGTCATCGCACTCTTAGTGCAGGCAGGTGCACTGCGTGTACTCCAGGGTTATCAGTTAGATTCGCAGGGTGACGACCTTGAGGATCGCCCGCAGCTGTATGGAATAACTTACATACTAAAATAACACAGTGCGAAAATGACGCCAAAACGCACCTCCTGCAAGGCGCACAGTGAGAGCGAGTAGCTAGCTATATATGTTTGACGATCCGCTTTTATACAAAGGTCTTACAGCACACCTTATCAAAGAGATTCGCTTCGAGACGAGCGCACACAGCGCGATGTAACAATGCGAAATCGTTTGCAGCTAAGCAGTTTTGAGATTTCTTCAGGCCTGCGTAGGCACTGCTGCGCACCTGGTCATCGCACTCTTATGGCAGGCGGCTGCACTGCGTGTACGCCAGGGTTACCAGTTGGCTTCGCAGGGTGACGACCTTGAGGATCGCCCGCAGCTGTATGGAATAACTTACATACTAAAATAACACAGTGCGAAAATGACGCCAAAACGCACCTCCTGCAAGGCGCACAGTGAGAGCGAGTAGCTAGCTATATATGTTTGACGATCCGCTTTTATACAAAGGTCTTACAGCACACCTTATCAAAGAGATTCGCTTCAAGACGAGCACACACAGCGCCATGTAACAATGCGAAATCGTATACAGCTAAGCAATTTTGAGAGTGCTTCAGGCCTGCGTAGGCTCTGCTGCGGACCTGGTCATCGCACTCTTAGTGCAGGCGGGTGCACTGCGTGTACGCAAGGGTCACATGTACGCTTCGCAGGGTGACGACCTTGAGGATCGCCCGCAGCTGTATGAAATAACTTACATACTAAAATGACCCAGTGCGAAAATGGCGCCAAAACGCACCACCTGCAAGGCGCACAGTGAGAGCGAGTAGCTTGCTATATTTGTCTGACGATTCACTTTTGCGCAGGGGTGAAACAGCAGATCACATCATAGAGATTCGCTTCGAGACAAGCGCACACAGCGTGATGTAACAATGCGAAATCGTATGCAGCTAAGCAGTTTTGACAGTGCTTCAGGTCTGCGTAGGCACTGCTGCGGACCTGGTCATCGCACTTTAAGTGCAGGCGGGTGCACTGCGTGAACGCGAGGGTCATCATAACGCTTCGCAGGGTGACGACCTTGAGGATCGCCCGCAGCTGTATGGAATAACTTACATACTAAAATGACAAAGTGCGAAAATGGCACCAAAACGCACCACCTGCAAGGCGCACAGTGAGAGCGAGTAGCTAGCTTTATATGTCTGATCATTCGCTTTTATACAAAGGTCTAAACGCACATCTTATCATAGAGTTTCACTTCGAGACGAGCGCACACAGCGCCATGTAACAATGCGAAATCGTATGCAGCTAAGCAGTTTTGAGAGTTCTTCAGGCCTGCGTAGGCACTGCTGCGCAACTGGTCATCGCACTCTTAGTGGAGGCGGGTGCACTGCGTGTACGCAAGAGTCATCAGTACGCTTCGCAGGGTGACGACCTTGAGGATCGCCCGCAGCTGTATGAAATAACTTACATACTAAAATGACACTGTGCGAAAATGGCGCCAAAACGCACCACCTGCAAGGCGCACAGTGAGAGCGAGTAGATAGCTATATATGTCTGACGATTCGCTCTTATACAAAGGTCTAACAGCACATCTTATCATTGAGTTTCGCTTCGAGACGAGCGCACACAGAGTTCTGTAACAATGCGAAATCGTATGCAGTTAAGCAGTTTTGAGAGTGCTTCAGGCCTGCGTAGGCACTGCTGCGCACCTGGTTATCGCCATCTTAGTGCAGGCGGGTGCACTGCGTGAACGCGAGGGTCATCAGTACGCGTCGCAGGGTAACGACCTTGAGGATCGCCCGCAGCTGTATGGAATAACTTACATACTAAAATGACACAGTGCGAAAATGGCGCCAATACGCACCACCTGCAAGGCGCACAGTGAGAGCGAGTAGCTAGCTTTATATGTCTGACGATTAACTTTTGCGCACGGGTTAAACAGCAGATCACATCATTGAGATTCGCTTCGAGACGAGCGCACACTGCGCGATCTAACAATGCGAAATCGTATGCACCTAAGCAGTTTTGAGAGTGCTTCAGGCCTGCGTAGGCACTGCTGCGCACCTGGTCATCGCACTCTTAGTGCAGGCGGTTGCACTGCGTGTACGCCAGGGTTACCAGTTAGCTTCGCAGGGTGACGACCTTGAGAATCGCCCGCAGCTGTATGGAATAACTTACATACTAAAATGACACAGTGCAAAAATGGCGCCAAAACACACCAGGTGCAAGGCGCACAGTGAGAGCAAGTAGCTAGCTATATATGTCTGACGATTCGCTTTTATACAAAGGTCTAACAACATATCTTATCATAGAGTTTCGCTTCGAGACGAGCGAACACAGCGCCATGTAACAATGCGAAGTCGTATGCAGCTAGGCAGTTTTGAGAGTGCTTCAGGCCTGCGTAGGCACTGCTGCGGACCTGGTCATCGCACTCTAAGTGCAGGCGGGTGCACTGCGTGAACGCCAGGGTTATCATTTAGCTTCGCAGGGTGACAACCTTGAGGATCGCACGCAGCTGTATGGAATAACTTACATACTAAAATGACACAGTGCGAAAATGACGCCAAAACGCACCACCTGCAAGGCGCACAGTGAGAGCGAGTAGCTAGCTATATATGTCTGACGATTCGCTCTTATACAAAGGTTTAACAGCACATCTTATCATTGAGTTTCGCTTCGAGACGAGCGCACACAGCGCCCTGTAACAATGCGAAATCGTATGCAGCTAAGCAGTTTTGAGAGTGCTTCAGGCCTGCGTAGGCACCGCTGCGCAACTGGTCATCGCACTCTTAGTGGATGCGGTTGCACTGCGTGTACGCAAGGGTCATCAGTACGCTTCGCAGGGTGACGACCTTGAGGATCGCCCGCAGCTGTATGAAATAACTTACATACTAAAATGACACTGTGCGAAAATGGCGCCAAAACGCACCACCTGCAAGGCGCACAGTGAGAGCGAGTAGCTAGCTTTATATGTCTGACGATTCGCTTTTATACAAAGGTCTCACAGCATATCTTATCATAGAGTTTCGCTTCGAGACGAGCGCACACAGCGTCATGTAACAATGCGAAATCATATGCAGCTAAGCAGTTTTGAAAGTGCTTTAGGCCTGCGTAGGCACTGCTGCGCACCTGATCATCGCACTCTCAGTGCAGGCGGGTGCACTGCGTGTACGCCAGGGTTACCAGCTAGCTTCGCAGGGTGACGACCTTGAGGATCGCCCGCAGCTGTATAGAATAACTTACATACTAAAATGACACAGTGCGAAAATGGCGCCAAAACGCACCACCTGCAAGGCGCACAGTTAGAGCGAGTAGCTAGCTATATATGTCTGACGGTTCGCTTTTATACAAAGGTCTAACAGCATATCTTATCATAGAGTTTCGCTTCGAGACGAGCGCACACAGCGCCATGTAACAATGCGAAATCGTATGCAGCTAGTCAGTTTTGAGAGTTCTTCAGGCCTGCGTAGGCAGTGCTGCGGACCTGGTCATCGCACTCTTAGTGCAGGCGGGTGCACTGCGTGAACGCTAGGGTCATCAGTACGCTTCGCAGGTCGACGACCTTGAGGATCACCCGCAGCTGTATGGAATAACTTACATACTAAAATGACACATTGCGAAAATGGCACCAAAACGCACCACCTGCAAGGCGCTCAGTGAGAGCGAGTAGCTAGCTATATATGTCTGATCATTCGCTTTTACACAAAGGTCTAACAGCACATCTTATCATAGAGTTTCACTTCGATACGAGCGCACACAGCGCCATGTAACAATGCGAAATCGTATGCAGCTAAGCAGTTTTGAGAGTGCTTCAGGCCTGCGTAGGTACTGCTGCGCACCTGGTCATCGCACTCTAAGTGCAGGCGGGTGCACTGCGTGTACGCCAGGGTTACCAGTTAGCTTCGCAGGGTGACGACCTTGAGGATCGCCCGCAGCTGTATGGAATAACTTACATACTAAAATGACACAGTGCAAAAATGGCACCAAAACGCACCACCTGCAAGGCGCACAGTGAGAGCGAGTAGCTAGCTATATATGTCTGACGATTCGCTTTTACACAAAGGTCTTACAGCACATCTTATTATAGAGTTTCGCTTCGAGACGAGCGCACACAGCGCCATGTAACAATGCGAAATCGTATACAGCTAAGCAGTTTTGAGAGTGCTTCAGGCCTGCGTAGGCACTGCTGCGGACCTGGTCATCGCACTCTCAGTGCAGGCGGGTGCACTGCGTGAACGCAAGGGTCATATGTACGCTTCGCAGGGTGACGACCTTGAGGATCGCCCGCAGCTGTATGGAATAACTTACATACTAATATAACACAGTGCGAAAATGACGCCAAAACGCACGACCTGCAAGGCGCACAGTGAGAGCGAGTAGCTAGTTATATATGTCTGACGATTAACTTTTGCGCAGGGGTGAAACAGCAGATCACATCATAGAGATTTGCTTCGAGACGAGCGCACACAGCGCGATCTAACAATGCGAAATCGTATGCAGCTAGGCAGTTTTGAGAGTGCTTCAGGCCTCCGTAGGCACTGCTGCGTACCTGGTCATCGCACTCTTAGTGCAGGCGGTAGCACTGCGTGTACGCCAGGGTTATCAGTTGGCTTAGCAGGGTGACGACCTTGAGGATCGCCCGCAGCTGTATGGAATAACTAACATACTAAAAATGCACAGTGAGAGCGAGTAGCTAGCTTTATATGTCTGACTTTTTGCTTTTATACAAAGGTCTGACAGCACATCTTATCATAGAGTTTCGCTTCGAGACGAGCGCACACAGCGCGATGTAACAATGCGAAATCGAATGCAGGCGGGTGCACTGCATGAACGCAAGGGTCAAATGTACGCTTCGCTGGGTGACGACCTTGAGGATCGCCCGCAGCTGTATGAAATAACTTACATACTAAAATGACACAGTGCGAAAATGGCGCCAAAACGCACCACCTGCAAGGCGCACAGTGAGAGCGAGTAGCTAGCTTTATATGTCTGACGATTCAATTTTGCGCAGGGATGAAACAGCA